>JASKGO010006292.1:0-11835 GCA_030556065.1 Holobus sp. GC000080
AGAATCTATCATAGGAAATGTTTGGCTGCTTTAATTTTCAAACTATTTTTCGTTACAATTTTTCTACTATTCTACAAAAAAAAAAAAAAAAAAAAAAAAACTAAGAGGAAGAAAAAATATTATGATAAATAAAAACAAGTTATCAATTATTAGTACTTTTAAATTACTAAATTATTAAAAGTTTAATTTTTGTAGAAATGGATTTTTATCTACAATATTTTCAATTTTATCATCTTTACTTAATAATAGATTAATTAATCATTGAGACTTATTATACGCTATATCTCTGTGGTAATAAAAAGATTAGTGAGTTGTTTATTTGTCTTAAACCAAAAACAATAAATTTCGAAAAAATAGAATTAAGAAACTTGAAATTAAAATTTTATTTTTGGGAATTATTAAAACAAATTTACTATCGAAATTTAATTAAACAGTTATTAAAATTACAACTCAACTGCGGAATTCCTCGAAAAAAACTAATTTTCTTAAAGAAACTGCTTGAAAACTAAACACCAGAACAACTGGGTCAACTTAATTACTAATTAATTACCAAAAAATGAAGAACAAGAGTTGAGAGAGAATGAAGAAAGAGTTAATATTAATGTTTTAATTTTTAAACAACTGCAAAGACGGTTAATTGTTATTTTTTAAAGTTATTCATAAAGAAAGAAGAAATATGTAATGCAAAGAAAAATGCAGTTTTATTTCATCTGACTCTGCCTTAAAATTATTATTATTATTGTAAATAATAAAGCATAAAGCAACGCACAGAGGCAATAAACTTTAAGAGACTTTTAGTCGATGCTTATTGAGAGGCAAAAGTATCGAAAGTAGGTAGGCGTTTAAGGAATTTCAAACATCATACTACAACTACACAAACATTTAAGAAACGAACACCCATGAAAAATAAATTCCAATGGAAAATCCAAGAAGAACTTTTCTAAACTTTTCTGAGCTTAAAAAAAAAAAGTTATAATAATATTTTTAAAAACTAATTAATTAATTTCTTCAAATCAATATTTCGTCTTGTGTTTAGTTAACAAGTGAAAACCAAAAAGAAGTAATATGATTATGAAAACGAAGAAGAAAATGTGTCAAACGCACCCATAGCACTAGCAGAAAATTTTTATAAGGTTTCCCATTTCCCGCAGTTAGGTTTTTATACCTTTTTCCTATATACTTTTTACATTTATTTTTACTTTTTTTATATAAGAAATATTTTGAAGTAAAAAATAAATAAAAAAACTTAGTGTTTAGATAGCTGCATAAAAATTAAATAAATTATTATTAATGAAAAGAAATCAAATAGTCCTAGTGGTAAGTAATAATTTAAATTCAGTAAAAACAAGTTTAGTAAGGTAAAAAAAAAATCTGAAGACCGCCAAGAGCATTTTAACTGTTAAACAGTTTAAATTTTTAAAGAAAAACAGGTTCTTTATTTTTAACAACCACTTAAGAATAATGGTAAATCAAAAAAATTACTTTTCATTTTTTCGATATAATTTTTCAAATTAAATTGCATAACTTTAATATGCAATTATTGATATTTACAATTATAAAATGATAAAAACAAACTATTTTATAAATAAATAAAAAAAAAAACAAAATCGCGCAACATAAAAATAATAAAAGAGCGGAGGAGTCATGAAAAGATATAATTAAAAACAATAAAATTGCACGGCTTATAAACACATACCTAATATGTGAATATAATTATAAGATTGCTTTAATAAATATAAGAAGAAAAAGAAGAAGAAGAAAAACCTTCGCGTAAATTACAAGTTCAATGGATTAAGGTAATTAAAAATGTGCACTTTACTTGCACGTATAATAAGAACAAGAAAGATATTGCACAAAAAAGAAAACAGAAGAGGAAGAAAAAAAAAAAGAAATTACAGGTTGCAGTTTCAAAAATGGAGACGAAAAAGAAAATGAAAAGAAAGTGCAATGGTTTTTCAATTTTCTTTTAAACTATTTCGCGTCACTGAACTAAACTGAAGCGAACTAAAATAAACTTTACTTGGGCATCGCATTAATTACTGCCTATTTAATAATTATTTAAACTCAGTATGTGCAATCTAGTTGAGTTAACGACCCGAAAGAACAGCAACTGACTGACTAACTATGTGCATTTTAATTTCTTAAAAAACCACACAACAGCAACAAATGAAAGAAAAAACATGCTAAACAATTATTACCGTTATTGAATTCGTTAAAAATATTAATAATAAACATTTAAAAAAAAACTTTTGATTAATAATTAAGAAACACTACTTTTTGCAATTTTTATAATTGTAAAAATAACGATAAAATACTCTTTTTTGGGTCTTTTTAACATCAGTAAAAATTACGATAAAATTTAAAATATTAAATAAATAAGTAAGTAAGTAAAGTAAGAAAGGAGGTGATAATTTTTCTTTCCGCATTTATTAATGCCAATGTAGCAGCAGCAGCAGCAGCAGCATTAGCATCAATTTTACCGCTATAAGTGTCCATATCAAAAGCAGAGAGAAGAAACCAATAAGAAGAATTTCTTCTGCTTTCTTCTTCTTCTCTCTTCATTCGATCGTCCAAGGAGATCAATCGGAAATATTGATTCAAATGCATTGCAAACACCTCTTAAAGAGTTACTCTTACAATTCATAAACAGACTATAAGATACCAATACTTGTCAATAAGATAATGCTTGTCACTTATCAATCCATTTCCCTTTATTGAGAAAAGCCTTTCAATTTCTCGACCGAGCCCTTAAACCTTCATTTGTTACAAGTTACAACAAGAAAAAGAGGGAAAAAAGTACTAAAAGTTGTAACGAACTGAATAATTTAAATTTTAAATTAACTACCATTACATTTTAATTTTTAATTACCCTATTAATAATTTACTTAAAAATTATTTTTTGCGAAATTAGGTGAAAACAATGATTATAAATTAATTAATTTTATCAAGCAATTGGTATTTCATTGTGTAAACAATTTTCAAGTTGGGTAATTCCATTATTGAAGGCAAAAAACGACTTTAAGGTTAAATAAATAAATAAAATAGAAAATTTAAAAATAGCAAATGACTAAAAACTGATTCTGCTTGAATCTCATCATCATTTCATTTCAATAAATAATTGCATTACATAAAAAAATAAATTTATAATGAAATAAAGGAATTTCTTTTAATTAAATAAACTTTTAAGCAAAACTACAAAAGCAATTAAAACTATCTAAATTAAGAAGGCTTGCCTTAAGCAACATTTAAACAGTTGCTTAGCAACAGTTACCAAGTTACATTTAAACAAAAAAGAAATACCCGGTATATAAGAATGAAATATTTTTTGTTAAGAAAATGCGAAAAAGGAAAGCCTTTTAAAAACTTTATCTAATCAGAAAATGAGTGAACCAATGACAAACAAACAAAAATACCTTAGATATCAACTTTTCAGTAATAAACCTTACTTGTTTTTATTCCTGTTTTTCAGTATTTCTACCTTTTTTTTGAAAATTAAGGTTATTTATGAACACTCTACAGGTGCCTAAAATAACAGGCGACCTTGACCCTCCTTAAAAAAAATAACAAACGAAAATGCAAATGAAAAATTAGGTCATCTAGCCCAGCAATTAATAATTACAACTTATTAGATATGATAATAAAACCAATCATACTGATAAGAAACTGCTGAAGCTGAAGAATGGTACCGTTACTTTAATATTTGTACTGCTGATGACGTCTTAATTTATGTGCTAATTTAATTTTGAACAAGGCATTGTAAATGGACCATTGTAACCTCATTATTTGGTTGCCATGGCAAAGGAAATTGTTAAGAACTGGAGAATAATAAAAACATTACCTGTGCCTTATCTGGCAAAGGTAAAGCCAGAAAAATTGCGTAACCAGCACGCCGAATATTCCAAGTATGCCAATAGGGAGTTTTTTACACGTCGAGATAGCTATTAGAACTGCTCACTAATATTTATCCTTTTTTTTTGTAAGTTAAATTATCCTGTGTTGCTCACTGTTTGCAGTTTTGCACATCGCGAAACCTCTGTCTGTATGGCTTGTTAGTTGGTACAGCAGCAGCAGCAGGAAAACCAGCACCGCCTATACTGTAATAATGCCAGTCCTAAAAGCAGCACGATTAAACTGTGTTCGTCAATTGTACGCAGCAAGGATTTTTCACCAGCTACAACACTCTGACTCCAATAAAATTCATCGATAAAGCGCCACTTGTCGGCTGTGTAGAAATTGTTTTTACGTCATCATCCCAAATCGTCTCCTTGACAACCGCAACTGTCAGCTCTGACAGTTTAAGACAGCTAAGACGTGTTAAATTTGTGTCATTTAATTAAAAAAAAAAACTGATTTTCTAGTAATTACCGACACATATTGCGAAGTTTTCCTGGTTTCTACAATGAAAAGGCATGTAATAGTTATACTGGAACAATAAATAATTTAAAATTTGCAGATTAGATGTATAATGAGCTGAAAAACTGACCTTCCGATATTGAGATTTACTTGCAACAGTTGTAAAGAATGCAATGCCTGCTAGAAGACGCCGCACGGGCTCTGAGTCAGAGCAAACTCCGTTCATAACAGCATCAACAACGGAAAGCAAATGGTTAACTGACACTGCTGTAAGTGTTAGCAGTTTCTCTGATGAAGACTTGATTGAGACACCAGACTTCATAATGACTGCAATAGACAGAACTGAAGAGTTTGTCAAGACTATACAGTCGGTACAAGGAAGATACATTGCTAAAGCAGTGGCAGCACGCGATCCACGACGCTCCAAAGTCATCCAAAGCCATTCAGAGTTTATGCTGATTGCTAAAAATGTTGGAAAAAATGTGGCTAGTACATTTTCCAAACTGCAAAAACTCACTGAATGTAAGTCCTGCAAAACTCCTAAATTATAATTAAACACATTTATAATAATGCATAAAAACAATTTACCCTTTTTCAGTGGTGAAAAAGAACTCTTTGTTCAATGACACCTCGTTGGAAATCCAGGACCTCACTTACATCATAAAAAGCGACTTAAATTCCCTCAATCAGGAGATCGCAAAACTGCAAGAAGTCTCCAAGAGACAGAAACAGAGCGTTAGTAATGGCAAACACCTTTTGTCGCATTCCAGCAGCGTCGTGCTGACCTTACAGTCCAAATTAGCAACGATGTCCACGGACTTCAAGCAGATTTTAGAAGTCCGAACAGAAAATTTAAAGCAGCAGAAGAATCGTCGCGATCAGTTCAGCCATGGGTCCGTTAATCAATCTTTGCCTCCATCGGTTCTGGGGCAAAACCATGGGTCGCTACTGCTGCAAGAACAGGACCACGTCAGTATAGACTTGGAGAATTCCCAATTGATGCCTTTCAATCAAAGGCCTCAAATGCAGATGAATTTGACGCGTGATCAAACTGATAATTACCTGCAGAGCAGAGCGGACACGATGCAAAACATCGAATCGACCATTGTTGAATTGGGCGGCATTTTCCAACAGTTGGCCCACATGGTGAAAGAACAGGAGGAAATGGTCGATAGGATCGACACAAATATCCAAGACGCTGAACTGAATATTGAAGCAGCTCACACGCAGATCCTCAAGTATTTTCAATCGGTCACTTCAAATCGCTGGCTCATGATCAAGATCTTCGCGGTTTTAATTTTCTTTTTCGTTTTCTTCGTCGTCTTCATGGCTTAACACATTATATTTACATTGTTTCCATTAATTGTACAGATATTGTAAATAATTAAATTGCGGTGCAATTTTTGTATTAATCAACAAGAATTTTGGAAAAATTAAAGTTATTACCTCTTGGAAAAAAAGCAGTTTTAATAATTTTCTTCGCTTCATGTTCTTTGAATGTTGAAATACAATATTTTCTATGAATAAACATTTTTATCACTACTGTTATTGCAATTTATAGCAATAAACAAAAACAATTACAGTTTCCTTGAAAAAGAAAAATCAAAAGATTTAAATAAAAACCGACAGAGGGCTCCAAGTTAACTCTCAACTTTGGTGTTTTTTTACGAGTTGCCTATGATGATTTCAATGAGATTTTTTTTGAAAACTTTCACTACTTTCTACCTGCAGCATCTTCTTCACTACTTGAACTGCTACTCGATGTTTGTCCAGCCAGAACAGCTTTAGCATTCTTTGGAGGAATTTTATAAGTAAATGGCTTCTGCAGTCGGTCAAAGCATTCTTTTGCCCTTAAAACTGCTGTCCGATTAAGGAATTCAATAGAGACAGCTTTAACAGCCTTTTCGAATGTTTCCACAGTTTCCGTGTCTTTTTGTTTGTAAGCTAAGACATCAATAAGACAACTGTAAGCGTTCCCTAGGGCTCCATCAGTCACTTTGCTGTTCTTTAAATGCTCAATAAGTTTTTGCGTCAGAGCCTCGTCATTCGTTTCGCGAGCAGTTTGTACAATCCGTTGAAACATTACCCGTGGAACACCTTTTAAATACTCGTCCCATAGAGTTTCAGCTTTCTCAGTCGGACCGTTAATGAAATAATGCGACCAAAGGACGTTTACCGGTGCCATTATGCCACGCTTTGCGTATTTCACCGCTAAAGTTTCATCTGAAACAACAACAACAAAAACATTGTTACTAGGAAATAATAACTAGTCAACAACGGATAATGTTATTATTAAATACTTACATCTTTCAATTAGCTCAGGATGTCTTTCCAAAATACCAACAGCTCCGCCGCGAGGGAACTTTTCGCTTAATCGCTCCAAGTCTTCTTCTTTCGCATTTGTAATTTCCGCCTCCAATGTTTGCAAATATTGTTCCACTTTTCCAGCTACTACATTGGCATGACACACTCTATTGTCCAAAGAGACCAGTTTCTTCACATCAGCATTTAATTTTGCGCCAATCCTTTCAATACTTTCCACCTCGCCATTATTTGCCAGCTTATTCAGTAAAAATCTAAAGACGCGCGTTATTGGTACCACATTCAAATCCAAACTTTCCAAAAGCAATTTCACAGCTTCAGCTGTTTTATCAGTTTGGACCAGTTTTTCTATAAGTTGCGAAACGTCGGTGGTACTTAGCGGTTCATTGGTGGCGCTTTTAATTTTCAGAGCGGTATCAACGTCGCCTTCTTTAATAGCACGGCGCAATACTGTAATTTCCCTTTTTGTGGCGCTTTTCAAAAACGGCTCGTTAGTTGCGTGGCCAGAGCTAGTAGTTTGCGCTGTGTGTGGCATTGCAAAAGGAAGTTCGATATTATTAGACCGCAAGTACTTGCCCAAAGTTATTAGAAATCCATCAGTTGGCGGAATATCCTCTTCTTGCATTTGCGTCCAGAGTCCTAAACATTTTGTGGGGTCGTTTTGTTTAATGTAGCTCAACAAAAGTTGAAAGTAGATATCGGAACGGTCAATGTGGTTTAAATCTTTGGTTGCTTCGCAGAGAATTTCCAACGGTTTTATCATTCCTGAAAAGAATAAAGAAAATTAATTTAAAAAAAAATTCACTCATTTTTTAAATTTTAAAGTAAAAAAATAAATAAAGCAGAAAGAAACAGACCTTCAGTTCTGTACCGTTGACAAGCCGTGTTGATTTTCTGCGGACGACTTTGAAGTCCAGGCGTTTCCAGGATTTTTCTCGCCTGTCTCACCCTTCCGCACTCCACAAAGGCAAACACCAAATCGTACAAGCTGTTAATCTCTCCGTGGACCGACGTACTTAAATCGGTTAGTCTTTGCAATTTTTCAGCGTCTTCCGTTTGAATCAATCGGCAAGCCAATTCATTTTTCCAAGGCGTTGCTCGATATTGATTACAACACCATTCGAACCGCTCCAAAGCTTTCTCAACATCGCCATTAACAATGTGCACCTTAACCAGAGGTCCCAAATTGACATTGTTCACCTCGATATAATTATTGGCCAGTAATGCATCGAAAACCACTAGCAGTTTTTCAACGTCGCCAACATCAGCGTAATAATTCATCAAGCGCCAGCACATGGAATTTAGAGAGAAACTCTTATCGCTCTCTTCTTTAACATCTCTTGGACGTTTCAAAAAACTTACTGCTTCCTCGAAGCGCCCGTTTTTCGCCAACACTGTGGCAACTCGAAGAGTTTTCATATCGTCTAATGTGAAATTCGGCTCCAATTCGTTCAATTTCTGCAGGTAATTTAAAGTTTCTTCGAGATTTTCCAAGTGGGCACTTACATCCAACAGTTGAGCATAAACACCAGTGGTATAGGTGAAATCCGGCAACTTTTCAAACTCCTTGTACAACTCCTTCATTTTTTCCAACTCTTTGTTTCTATAATAAAGAGTCATTAATTGTTTTTTTAAATTTGTAGTGTCCTGTTTTTTCGCATCTAAATTTTCAATCAATTTTTCCAATTGGGGAATATTCATTTGAGTGCTCGGAGTGTAAATTGGACCTCTGGTCTCTATCGGTGCCGGAATTAATTCACCAGTGGACATTCTTGCTAATAAACTGGATAGTTCCGGTGTCATACGTTCGCCCAACTTTTCCTCTAGACGGTTCGCAGCACTGGAACTTATGCTGAGCCCTTGTTCGGACACAGCTACCAAGACATCCTGAATTACCTGCAAATCAAACAACGATTATTAATTAAACTTGTATAAACAAAAATGCTAAATTTTATTTTATAAAACCAAATTTTCTTCTCCAGTTTTTAAGAAACGGAAGGAATAATTTGAAAACAAACAGACTCACTCACCTCGTGAAAGTTCCTTTGAAAAGTCAAATCCAATATAAAGCGTCCCATCGTTTCGTGCTTATCGATACTGGCATTTTCATCATTTTCCACTTCGCTTTTCCGATCCAAATTCTGATAAATGTGTCGCAAAATAAGCGCGTAATTTGAAAAATCTTTAGTTTTGTACAAGGCGTTCGATAAGGGGCGCCTAATTAAATCCGGAACATAATAAGCGGGAACATTTTGAATAACCCACGAAGCCTCAACCATATCGCCTTTCTGTAGCAAATGATAGGCCAAACTGCAACTGGCCGATCCAATAGAGACATTGATCGAACGCAATTTACCCAAAATTTCTTTACTGCGTCCCTGTAAATTTGGTATGACGTACTCCCTAATGGTTTCGTTGTTAGGAAACACTCCAAATCTTATCATTTCCGCTAAAATTCCGAGGATGGCATCGTCATCCTTCGACTTACTTTTAGCCAAAATCAGGGGCCAAAAGTAGTGATTTCTAACGGGTAATCCTTTGTTCTTCATCTCATCCATTAAGCCGTAAGCAATTACACAATTGCCCGCTTCTAAAGCCATTTCTGTAGCATACATTAGCGCATTCTCAAACAGTTGATCCTTTTCCAATTTCTCACATAGAGCGACAATCTTTTGCGGATCATTGTCGGATTTCTTCACCATGTGGCGCAAGAAGAAAGCACCGCTGGAAGACACCGACCCATCAGCTCTTGGGGATCGGACCATCGTTTGCATAATTTCATAGGCATTGTCAATGAATCCTTTGTTTATAAGTCGCAAACAAATATTAATTGCATCTTGGTTATAACCGAAAGACTTGCGCACTTTTCGCAAAATATTCTCAAGATATTTTTCATGGCCATTGACAATTAAAGCATAAGCAATATCTAAGTAATCTTTGTCCAACAAATGAATTTCTTTCTCGTCGCATTCTTGGAATATTTTCTCGATCATTTCAAAATCGCCTTGCTTGGCATAACCGGCTAATAATGTCGTATAAGTATCTGCTGATGGTTCTAGACCGGCTTGCAGCATAACACCCAAAATTCCGTATGCCGAATCCATATCGTTTAATTGTGAATGACCATTTATCAACGCATTGAATACGTTTTCATTTACAGGCAATTGCTTTTCTCGCATAAATTCCAAAATGCGAGTCGCACCCTCGATATCTCCGTTGTGACAATAACGACTAATTAATCTTTGATACGTTACCCTGTTTGGTTCAATACCATTGCTCTCCAATTCACCCAAGAAATCAGTGGGTGAGAATTCATATTCATTCTCCAAATAGACCCGCAGCAAGGCGTTATAATGACTAATATCCATTGGAACATTTAATTTTTTCAAAGTGTTCCAAATTTCCTGCACCAGTTTCGTGCGCGTCTCCGGCGACTCTTCCGGTACTAAATTGCCGCAACATCTTATTACTAACAAACTTTGTGAACTGGTAGCAGATCGACTGCTTTTGATCTCCTCAAGAACATCCTCAATGTCCCGTCTAGAAATTCGTCCAGAGCGACGCACATCTTGATCTAGACGTTTAATGTAGCTGTCTAAATTCTGTTCGTGCTGTTGTACAGATGCTTGTGTCGTAAAACCCCTGAAATTGTTGTTCAGTTTTGTTATTGCATAATGAATACAAAACCGGTAATAGGTTAGGAAAACAGTGTGATAAATTCGTCTTTACCTGGGCACTGCACCGCAGAAACATTGAGCGTTATTATTAATTACATTGCCGTCGAATTCCCTTGGCGTGTTTACGACAATGTTTCTTGCAAATCCAGCAATATATCGCACAAATTTCGATGACCTTAGTATCGAAGCCATGCTTCGCCCTCACTTGCCTTTCTCCTTCTGTAATGTCAAAAACTACAAGTGTTTTGACATTTGTCAAGTCAATGCCGGTGGTAGTGACATCTTTAATTTGGTGGCAGAAGTTGGAAACTATGATCTAAAAGAGATCTGTAAACTTTTGGTGGATAATTCAAACTTACAAATTAATTATATGAGCTGGGAACAAAAACAATTATTCAAAAGAAGAATTATTAAAGTAAAGTATAGTGATCCGCCACTAACCATTATCAAATAATTAGTAATAACATTTTAGATGTTATTAGCAATTATTCAATGGACACATTACTTTCTCCATTACTAATTGTTTTTTTAATATAAAAAAACGAAGTTAAAATTAATTAACAAAAGATAAATAAATAAAAGAGCAAACCAAATAGTTTTGTAAGAAACTGTAAAAACTGACAAAAATTCTCTTCAAATTCAGCTCCCTGGTCTGGTAAAGATGAGAAGAAAATCGAATGAAGTCCTCTTGGATGCAATGGATTGTTAAACAAAGGGAGAAGTCCTGTAAGAAAAATATTAAATGAAAATTAAATTTAGATTGCAAAAAGAATTGATTAAGAAGTAATGGACCCACCACTGACCCCCACTAAATTATTATTAATAACTGTTACAAAATAATTATTAATAATAATTCGATGGACACATTACTTATTACTTCTTAATCAACACTTTTTTTTATTATTTTCATTACAAATACGTAACAAAATTAACAATTCAAATAATAATAGTAATTACAAATTATTAATAAATTAAAAGGGTAAACCAAATTTTAGAAGAATTCAAAGAGGAGATATGTGAAGTGAATTAAAAATCTAAGTCCTCATGGCTGTGGAAGGCAATGGATGACGGTCCTGTTCATTGCAGAAGAAGATCGCAGTTTTCAAAAAGGGAAAACAAAGCTAAAAATTAAACAAATTAATCAATATAAATATTAATTTAATTATTATTACCTTATTAAAATCAAATTGGTAAAATTATTTATAAGCAACGACCATCCAAGTGAAAATGCCAAAGCTAAACCCAAGGTTTAATCAATCCTATAAGAGAAAAATTAAATAATTAATTTTATAGCAACAAAAGAATTGATTAAGAAGTAATGGACCCACCACTAACCCCCATTAAATAATTATTAATAACTATTGAAAAATAATTATTAATAATTATTTGATGGACACATTACTTATTACTTCTTAATCAATTATTTATTTAGAAAATACAAATTACAACTACAATATACAATTAACAATTAGTGATAAAGCAA
>JASKGO010006294.1:0-12884 GCA_030556065.1 Holobus sp. GC000080
TTCATTTTATTTCATTTTATTTCATTTTATTTCATTTTATTTCATTTCATTTCATTATTAATAAAAAAATAAATAAATAAAAAATAATAAATGTAATTAAAATATGTTACAAAAAGAATCTAATGTGACATTAAAATTATAGCTCAATGAAATTTCAATTTTCTGCTTTTGCAACCTTTAAACCATTAAAACAAAAAGCTTTAATAGAAAAATTAAACCAAAAAAAAAAAAAAAAGAAACAATTTGCATAGTTTACAAGGTGTTACACTGTTATTCTTCGGCGGCCAACCAGAGCGTAATGACTGCCTTTTGCTTCGATTACGCGTTCAGCCATTGAGAGTATTGAGTATATTGAGTGAGCTCAGTGCGGAGAGCCCGAGGCTAGCGTGTTATGTTATGTGAATATTTTCGCTTAACTTAAATTTCTCGAAAGAAACGGACGAAAAAAAAAAAAACGAAATAAGACCAGTGATGAAAAAAGTGGATTCGAAAATGGGTCAAATTGTATAACGTAATACTTACTCGGTGTGTTATAATTTATTATTAAGAATTGAGTATTGAGGGACACAAAAATTTACTTTTTCTTTCTTTCTTTGTTTCTTTCATTGTTTCTTTTTGTTTAGTACTTCAGTGCTATTTTCTGTTTTAATTATTTTTTTTTTTTTGTATTTTTATTTATTTTTTTTTATGGATTTTAATGAAAAATTTCAATGAAACTATAAATTTCAATTAATTATTGGTTGCGGTTTATGCAAAGGTCTAAAGTTATTGGTTATTTGCAATTTATTATTAATTTTGGTGTTTTTTTTTTTTTGGGAAAATTATTAACAAATTAATAAGAAATATTAAGAAATTTATTATTATTTTTTATCGCAATTAGTTTCTGAAATATTTTTGTTTTTTCGTACGTTGGAATTGTTGAATTTAGTGATTTTTCAGTGACTTTTGCTAGGAAATCAGCTATAACTTCTATAATTTTCACTTAATTCAAACTAAACTTTCAATTGTTTAAAACAATTAAATTTTTAATTTAAATATAATTTGCGTTTCTATTGTGTAATGAAAAATGTTTCAGAAAAATTACTTAAAAATTGACTTTTTCCTTTTGGGATTTTATTTCTCAAAACTTTTGTTAGAAAATTTGTCATAACTTTAACTTTGAATAATTTAATTTTTAATAAAATTTTATACTTTTATAAATAATTAAACCAGCAATTATAATTTCAGTTTATTTTTAAAAAATTCAAAGTTTCTTTTAGGAAAAACTTAAAATTTTCCATAGTTTTGATGCATTTTCATAAAATTTATATTAAAAATCAGCAATAAACAATTGTTTAAAAAATTTAACTTTAAATTATTTCGATATATTTATAAACAAATTAATAAACAATAAAATGCAATTTGTTTGAAATTTTTAAATAAATTACTTTGGGAGAAATTTGCAGTTTTCCACTTTCATGATTTCACTTATTCAAATAAATTATGTTGAAAAATCAACTGTAACTTCATTTCTACTTAATTAATATTCCACAAATTTTCCATAATTATAAACAAATAAATACACTTTTAAATGCACTTAATTTCAATTTTCCATTAAAATTATTTCTGAATAAAATTAACAATTTCCAAATTTTAAGTGGTTTTTATTACATTTACGTGGAAAATCACTTATAATTTTTTTCTTTTTTATTTAAGTTCAACCAAATTTTGATATAATTATAAACAAATAATTAAACAATTAAAAAGCAGTAATTAACAAAACTCCAATAAAACCATTGCCGAAAATTCTTCCATTTTATTGCTTTTAGTTTATTACTACTAAAATGGTAGCCTTTTACTACTAAAGAATTAAATATAATTAACTTAGTGTTTAGAATTCAACAAAAAAAAATTGATTCCAATAGCACTTTTTCAATTCTTAATTACGTATAATTATATATTTGAAAAAAAAAATAACAAAAAAAAATCATTAAACATCCTGTATGGAATAAATATATTAAATACACTTAAGAAAAACCCAAAATAATGAACGCTTTAATGTCAAGGTTACCGAAAGCCGGATTTACATAACGAACACCAATTTTTTATTATTACTTTTTTTCCTCTCCATTATAATTCTTTATTTTTATTTATTGATTTGATTTTTTATTAATAAATTAAATTTTATGTAATTATTTATTCATTTATTTTTTTATTATTAATTTTTAAATTATTAAATAATGATAATTGTAAAATAATTAGCAGAAACGTTGCACCGGTTGCGTTCGTTGCATAAGAAACGCACAGAAAAATCCACACACAAGCAAACAGAGATCAGGATTTACATAAGAGAGCTGCACTTTTATAATTAATTACATCGGCGGCAGTGGTGGAGAGTAAAAGTAGCGATGTTTGTCCATATTGCATAAGCGCAGCAGCAGCAGCAAGCAGTCCAAAAGACTAAAAATTCGCTTGTGTGGAAGAAATGCTCGATGCTCTGCGAACGAAGAAGAAGCTGAGGCTGACCCACTTTTCCACTCATTTCCACTGCTGCCTGCCGCTTTTCTATCGCCATCTTATGTATTATTATTATTATGCATTGCAGGGAAGACATGGAAAAAGTCAACATTCAGTTCCATGACAACGGCACGGTCACGTTTCAGCACAAGAAGATCTTGCAGTTCGTGCCGGAACTCTCCGTCGACAAAGAGAAACGATTGACGGTACCAAATGTACCGCTTTTGGTAACTATATACTTTATTTATATATTATTCATCTGTTTTTATTTTGTAAATATACAGGGTTTTTTCAAATCTGTTAGGTTATGTTTGGTTAGTTTTTTTTTTTAATTTCTAAAATTTCTAAATAAATGCAGTTTTTATTTTTTTATTAAAAAAAATTGATACTTCAGGAAAAGTATGCCGGAAACCGGAAGTAAACCGGTAAAATAAACAGGCTATTAAATGATATATTTTGTTTTTTTATAAAAAAAATATCTTCGGAGTAGTTCTTAGCCGAAGTACACAATTTCAAATAAATTTCAATTTTTATTAAGAAAAATTAGCATTTTTGAAAATGGTGATAACTTGAAAAGTATGCAACCGATTAACACCAAATAAACTTTACAAACCGGAAAAATAAACAGGCTATTAAATGATATATTTTGTTTTTTTATAAAAAAATATCTTCGGAGTAGTTCTTAGCCAAAGTACACAATTTCCAATAAATATCAACTTTTATAAAAAAAAATTAGCATTTTTGAAAATAGTCATAACTTGAAAAGTATGCAACCGATTAACACCAAATTAATTTTATGGCATAAGTAACTTAATTATGATTTTAATGATATATTTAGAATATTTGTACCTGTTATACTTTCGGAGAAATTTGTGAAAGTTTATAGATTATTCAAATAAATTTAACGTTTTCCCTAGAAAAAATGGGTTTTTTTCAAATGGTCATATCTCGAAAACTATCAATTCAATTTTTATCAGATATACTTTAGTAATTAGGAAAATTAATAGGTTTTCCATTAGTGGTTTTAGTTTTTTTGTAGGTAGCATAGATTCGGAGGAGTAAGTTCCCCCAAAATTATCAGTTATTTTCAAAAATGAAAATGTCAATTTGATTTAAAACTGTCATATCTAAAAATGTAGGCAACCAACCTTAACCGAATTAATTTTATGGTTTGCAAAATTTATTTAGCTGTCTATTGGTATATTTAGATTTTTTGTAAGTATTGTAACTTCGGAGGAATTTGTTCCCAAAAAATAGGTGTTTTTTAGTTTTTAATATTTAAAATTTCCTTGCAAAATTTTTATTTTAAATTATTTTTCCGTTTTTTGTTTTTCTTAATGTAGGCATTAACTACAACGTCAAATACTTTAGGGTACATGATCCAAAAGACGATATCGTTTATTCTCAGCATGAGCAAACACAAACCTTTCATAACCTTAACACCGGAAGAATTGGTTTATGGTTACGACGACACTATTGTCGCCCTAGCGCATCACTTCTACCCTAAACATAAGAAACCAACTTCGAAACAGATGGGATTATTGAACGGGGTGAGTATTTCAATGACCCATTTCCGGTTTTCCGGTTTTCTGGTTTCCGGTTTTTCCGTTCCATTAAAATCTTTTTTTTTTATTGGTGAAATTCAATATTTTTTTTAGCGAAACGGCACATTAAAAGATGTACAGACAATCTTCACCGGTCAGGACGGCATGGAAAAGTTCGGACTGATGGACAAGATGAACGGACTGGACAAGCTGCCCTATTGGGACCAATCGCCGTGCTCCGATCTGCAGGGAAGCGAAGGATCCTTCTTTCCGCCGCGGCATTTCACGAAACTCGATGTGATTCACGTCTTCGACAAGGACCTCTGTCGTATCTTGCCCTTGCATTACAGACGCAAGGAGAAGAAACACGGCATCGAGGTGGACGTTTATACGCCGCCGGAGGACGTCTACGAGAGCGTCGACAAGAAGCCGGAGAACAAATGCTTCTGTCCCGGTAATCAGTACTGTCCACCTAGGGGATTGCAAAGTATAGGTCCCTGTCATCATGGTACGTTGTCTTTTTCTGAATTTTTTCTTATTTTAATTTATTAATTTTGATATATCTATTAAATTTATTTCGAAAATGTAATAAATAGAAAAGCAGTAAAGCGACAGGCTGAATAAATAGCTAATTTAAAATTTTGAGGTTAGAATTTGGCTTTGGCTTCTGCGCCTGCGCAATAATTTTATTTTTATTTATTTTTTGTTTTAAATCGCTAATTGATTAAGTTTCACAAAAGAAATGAAAAATTTATTACTAATTAAGAAAATTGCGATTGTTTTTTAGATGCTCCGCTTTATGTGTCAAATCCGCATTTTTATAAAGCAGACGAAAGTTTATTGGAGCCTTTCGAAGGACTTAAACCGGACAAGGATGAACATAACACTTATTTCAAAATACAACCCGTAAGTATCTTTTTTTTTGTTGTAATTTTATCTTTCCATTAGTTAAAATTAATTTAAAAAACATTATATTAATATAACATTAAATAAAATTAAATATTTGGATTTTAAAGTATTCAAAGCTGTGGTTTATTAATTTTTCGATTAAATAAAAAAATAATTTTTCAAATCGGACCATTAGTATACGAATTAGATGAATTTGAAGCTTTGGAAGCAAAAGAGAGGTTAGAAATATTTATATCTGAATCAAATGTCACTTCAAGGACATTTCAAGGTTAAATATTTCTATGTCATTTATTACGGAACCAGTGAACCAATTTTAAAAATTCTTTTTGCATTTTTTTAATGGACTATTCCAAAATATAAATTATTAATTTTCGATTTTCCAAAAAAAAATTTAAAAATTTAAAAAAAAATCAAAAATCTCATGAAAATTTACAGAAACTGGGTGTTCCTCTGGAAGCCAAAGTGCGTCTTCAGGTAAACATGAAGGTGGAATCGACGCCCAACATTCGCACCGTTGCCAACTTTCCCAGCATCATATTTCCTATCATGTGGATCGAAGAAGTAAGCCATTTTTACATTTTGTTTACTAAACACACTTAGCGCCATCTATATTTTCAAATTTTAAATATAATAAACGCCATCTATATTTTCAAATCTTATATACAATAAACGCCATCTTCATTTACAAATCCTAATTAGAATTAACGCCATCTGCATTTACCAATCCAAATTACAATAAGCGCCATCTATATTTACAAATCCCAATGACATTTGTGAAATCAACAGGGCATAAGTGACGTGACGCCAGCAATCCGACGATGGATTTACGTGGGCACCACATTTGCCGACTTTGCCGATCCGCTGACAACGTACGGTTGCATAGTGTTCGGCTGTGTGCTCCTGGTGGGCGTGTTCGTCAACACCTACAAGTCGATGGTGTTCACCAAGGAGACCATCGAGGTGGGCATGCGGACGTTTCGCCGCGGTAACAGTTTCAGTAACAATCGGTTCGTCATACCGCGCGACAGCTACACCCTGCTGTCCAGCAACGATCCGCAGGACACCGTCTGAAAGGGCGGCGGCGGCCGGCACCCCACCCCCACCCCGTCGATTGTTATATTTAAATGAATATAAATAAATATTTGCTCAAACCCGTCGCGTGTGATATTTATGATTTAATATATTTTTCTAATTGTTAGCTAGATGTAGTTTGTAGTATAGTATTGTACGAGATTAAGTCAAACGAAACGAAATCCTCTTTTTTGTACGTATCTTGTCAAGATATTTGTTAGGTTGTATTGTTAGGTTATAGGTTAGAACGAGTCAGTGAGTAAATTACTAAACTACCGAACGGACGACCCCTGTAGATCATTATTATTATTATTTTGTATTGCAAATTTATTAGGACACACACAGCAAGAAGGACCATGTTGAACTATACTCAGTTAAGAATTATTGTAATTGCAGTCATTTGTGATAATACACAATAAACACGTTTGTTTTCAATTTTTTGCTGTTTTTATTGATTTTGATTTTTATTTTTAGGTGAAAAAAACACCCTGTATATTGATTTTTTATAATTCCTTTCCATTTACACATTGTAATTACCAAATTACCAAGAAAATTCTGAATTTACATTTAATAATTTGTGATCTCTTTTTGTTCGGAACCTGCACGAGTTTTTATAATTTAAACTCACTTCCGGTTTGGTTTAGATGTTGGATAATGGAAATATTTTAATTATTCTTTTTACTAGAGACTACACTATATATTTTTAACTTCCAGAAATTATCAATATAATTCTCAATGTTTTTTATTTAGCAACAACAACAAAAACTTAAAAAACCATAAAAAAATTCATAAAATAAAAAAAATACTGAATGGGGCTCGAACCAGGGTTCACAGTTTTCAAATGATTGAGGCAAAAGCACTTAGCAACTGCGCCATTTTCCTCCCTTATTTGTTTAAAAAGGGATGAACATAGCGCAATTGTTTCGTCACTGCGAATCATTGAACTTCGAAGCGGAGATCCCAGGTTCAAACCCTGAACTAAAATAAATTTCGAAATTTTTTTTTTTTTTATATTTTTTTTAAGTAAATTTTACACTAATTCCCTAAAAAAAAAGTAAAAACAATAAAAAAAAATAAATATAAAAAATACTGAATGGGGTTCGAACCAGGGTTCTCAGTTTTCAAAAGTTTGAGGCAAAAGCACTTAACAACTGCGCCATTTTACTCCCTTATTTGTATAAAAAGGGATGAACACAGCGCAATTGTTTAGTCACTGCGAGTCATTGAACTAAGAAGCAGAGATCCCAGGTTCAAACCCTAAACTAAAACAAATTTTGAAAAATTATTTTTTTCTTTTTTATATTTTTTTAAAATAAATTTAACACTAATTACCTAAAAAAAGCAGAAACAAAAAATATTTCCATTAAAAAGTAAATTAAACGATGAAATAAACAGCTTACGTGCATTTTAAAAGCATTTTATAAATAGAACTTTTCCCTACAAACGCACAAAACTAAAATAGCTTAGCGTTCTTCGGAAGGATCTCCATTCAGTATACTAAAAGCATCAGTAGCAATATGTGACCCACAAAAACCGAAAAATAAAATAAAAACGCGGAAAAACCAAAAAGAAAAAATTTATAAAAATGCGTCGCGGTTACTATTCGGATCCGGAAATGATGGAGCCGAGAAGACCATCGGCGTGTTCGCGTTTTTGGCGCTATACGTGGAAGACGATAACGTGTCTCTTCTCGCACATCACCCTCGTGTCGATGGTGGTGAGCTACTGCATCTTGGGCGCGGTCACCTTCCAGTCGCTCGAAGAGGAAAACGAGAAATCGGTGAAGCGCAACATCAGCAAGATCCGCTTCAACATCACCGACGAACTGTGGAAGTTGACGAAGAACGGGGAACCGGTGCTGAAAGAAGACGACTTCACCAAATCGGCCATAGTGCGTTTGAAGGATTTCGAAATGGCTCTGCTGAAGGCCATCACTAAAGACGGATGGGACGGCGATGAGAACACGGAAAATGTCCAGTGGAGTTTAGCTGGCGCCTTGTTTTACTCTATAATTGTCATCACTACTATTGGTAACTTATTTCTTTAATTTTTCCAGTTTTTCTTTGAATTACCCTGTATGAAATTGAAAACAAACAGATAATTAATGTAATTATGAAATTTTTATTTGTTTTTTATGAAGTTTTTTTGTGTACTTCGTATTCTCATTTTTTTAAGTATTTTTGGGTTTATTTTGAGCACTTCCGGAATAACCGGAAATGTTTTTTTTTTACTTTTTTTGAAATTTTATTTCAAATTCAGATTCTTTGTTAAAAACTAACAACTTTTTATAGAAAAAGTTTTTCACTATTTCAATTATTTTCCAAGATATTGATTACTTCCGGTTTCATCAGTATAAATTGAAATTTTTTTTGAAAAAAAGCCATATCTTCGTTAGTTTTGAAGATTTTTCAATAATTACTTTTATTAATTGTTACTAGAACCTGCCACTTTATTTTTCAATAATAATTTGAAGTAAAATGAATACCGGGTGTTCAAAATAAATCAGTAAACTAAAAAATTTTGATTTTTTAAAGTTAGAATTGCTCTTTTTGTGAAAAAATGGTCATATCTTTAATAATTTTCAAGTTATTTTATTAAAATTTATTGATAATTTGAAAAAAGAGAATTTATTCAAATTATTCATAAATTAATTTTAAAATAAATCATACAGGGTAGTCAAAATAAATTGTCAAAAAAGTGCTTCTACCAGTCATAGCTACACAAATTGGTTTATTTCATGAAAAATCAATCATATCTCACTCATTTTAAAGAATTAATTAACAGTTATTGGTGATTATTAAGAAGGGGTTACTTGGATTAATTAAACTTAAACTAGTTTTGAAATAAATAATACAGTGTGTTTAAAATAAATATATCAAAATAGTGCTTTTTACTTTCATACCTGAAAATTGTTTTTATCTGTGACAAAATAATTATATCTCGCTCATTTTTATAGATAACTCAGTAATTTTTAGTGATAAATTAATAGAAATTACTTGGCTAAATTAATCGTTAATTAATTTTGAAATAAATCATACAGGGTGTTCAAAATAAATTATCAAAAAAGTGATTCTTGCTGTCTTACCTAAAAATTTATATTTTAAAATGAAAAATTATTCATATCTCTTTTATTTTTAAAGATAATTTTGCAATTTTTCTTGATAAATTACAAGAAATAACTTATTTAAATTAATCAATAAGTAATTTTTAAATAAATCTTTCAGTATGTTCAAAATTAATTATCAAAATCAATTGAAAGCGCTTATAAGTAATACTTTTGTAGTATTTAAAACTTTCATTTTAATCATTTTAAAAACAATTTTTGAAATTCTTTAGGATTATTATTCATGAAATGTGTGTCTAAATAATTAATTAATTAATTGTTTTGAAAACTATACAGGGAGTATGAAAAAAAAATGAAGTTTTAATTAAACTAGTGAAATTTTTCAGATGTTATCAAAGTTGTTATTATATAAATAATATAATTTAATACTTTAAATAATTTTAGGAAAAATTTAAATAAAATTTAAATTATATATTTCCTTCATAACTTTGTTTTACAATATATCAGCAACAATAGAAAATATTTCAATTTTTTTACATTTATATTTTCATATTGGTCTTTTATCTTTTCTTCTAAAACTTAATTATTTATTTAAATATTTACAAAATGTAATGAGCTTTTCTTTGGACGCCGTTAATTATTAATTATTAACAATTAATTTCCATAATTAATAAAAAAACGACAACTAAGGACTTATAACTTTCGTGGTCTGTAGTCGGGTCCCACCAAAACCCCATTGGCCGCCGAGTAAACGGGACGCGCACCTAGAATTTGTCAAATTTTTCAAAAATATTACACAGCACTTCCAGTATCTTGTGCTTGCACAAACCGGGACGACTACTGTAGTGGTCCGGA
Source organism: Holobus sp. GC000080 (assembly GCA_030556065.1). NCBI lineage: Eukaryota > Metazoa > Arthropoda > Insecta > Coleoptera > Staphylinidae > Holobus > Holobus sp. GC000080. Next base: position 9,940 of record JASKGO010006294.1, read on the forward strand.
ACGGGGCCGACCAGCGGTCCCGGGCCCAAGAACGGTCTCTCGTACGGCCGTTCGTACGGCCCCGCAACTCCGAAGTGCTCAACGGCTCCGCCCGCGCCTTGCCCCAGAGGCGGTCCGTGATGCCCTAAAGGTGGTCCCCCGTGATGACTGCCCGCCGAATGTCCGAACCCTTCGGAGTGTGCGGACGGTCCCACCAGGATGCCGTTGGCGGGATTCTGGATCGGTCTACTGGGCGCCGGCTCCAACTCGACGCCGCCGTGCTTGTTGAAGCAGCAGTAGGACTTGCCGGTGTCGCAATGGCCCTACAAGCTAGCCTATAATTCTTTTTGAAATTTATTTAGCGGGTTGGGGGGGGGGCATTTACGTAGGAGAGACCGGGGCTGCGGCAGTTGAACTTTTCCGTGCAGGTGCAGGTGTCGAACTTTTTGATGGGCGGACGCACGGGATACTGCTGATGGTGAGGCCCTAAGGGTGGCCCGAACGCGCCGTCGATCGGAGGCGGACCGTTGAATTGATTCTGGAAGGGTGGTACATGGTGTTCTTCCGGTTCGAAAATTTCATATCTGGCTTTTGCTTTCCTAAAATTTTAAAATATTTAGGAAAATGTTTAATTTGTAAAAAAAAATATTTTTAATAAAAAGAGACCAATTAATGTCTAAAAAAGAAATTAAAATGTTAAATTGGCTGAGAAATTTTGGCAAAAATTTAAAGAATAAAAATTACAAATTTGAAAAAAAAAAGGATTGGGAAGTTAAATTAATAAAGAAAATAGATTAAGAAGAAATGTTAACAAAGTAAAAAGATTCAATTGATGAAAAAACTAAGGTTTTTAAAATCAACCAAGAGGATTAAAATAAAGTAAAAAATATTGGCAGAAAAAGAAATAAATTTGCAATGAAAATTATAAAAATATAAAATTAACAAAAATGAGGATTCAAATCTTAAAAAAAAATTAAATAATAGGACAAAATTGGTAAATTGTCAAAAATATAGCGTTAAAATTTTAAATTTTCAAAAAAAAAATTAATAAAATACAAAATTTAGGATGAAAAAGGACAAAATTGTCAAATAAAAAGGGTAAAAATATTAAATTGACAAAAAAGAGGATTAAAATTTTGAATTTGCAAAGAAAGAAGTTAAAAGTTTCAATATAATAAAAATTAGGTCAAACTTATTAAATTTATATTAAAAAAGAATCAAATTGTTAGATTAAAAAAATTAAATTAAAATATTAATTTTGCAATAAAAAAAAAAAATAAAATGTTAAAATAATTAAGAAAAAGGACTAAGTTGGTCCAGAAAAAAAAATACAAGAAAATATTAAATTTAAATTGACAAAAAAAGTAGGTAAAAATTTTAAATTAGCTAAGTTAGGAGATAAAAAGTTTTAATTATATTAAATAAAAAGCGAAAATCTTAAAATTACAAATAAGTTTAAATTTCAAAAGAAAAAAGGGATTTAAAAAGTTTGATTGATAATTCAAAAAAAAATGTACAAAATATAAATTGTCAAAAAATGTTAATAAAAAAATTAACTTAAAAATGAAAGGGACTAAATTATTAAATTGACATAGAAAACAAATTAAGAACTTTTATTTACAAAAAAAAAAAACAGGAAAAACAAGAATAAAATATTAAATTTGAAGAGAAAACCAAAATTTCAAAAAAAAAAAAAAAAAAAAAAGTGAAAACTTACGCGCTCCGCGAATTGTCATCCCACACCCAGCCTTCTTTACCCTTAACGAGCGCGACCGACCCCAAGAAGAGCACCGCAACCGCAACAGGCCAAGTAAACGCGTACATGATTCGATCGGCAATGCACTCCTCGAGCCACTCCAACGACACTTTATACCTTACGTAACCTCGCTACCTCGTTGCCCATTAAAATCAGTCGCGACTCGGCTTGAAAACTCTTTGCACGCTTTTCGCTTTTGCAACACTAGGTAGGATATGTAGATTATCCACACGGATTATTACCGGAGTGGGTTTCCACTAACCGACTTGTTGTTTGTTTTTTGTCTTGTTTCATTTAGTTTTTGTTGAATTTAAAATTACGAAACGATTGTCCGCTGCGCCGCGCAAATCGGTGCACACACAAACTTTCGATTAAAGAGAAGAAGGTTGATGGCTGAAAGTGGGCCAAGTTCGTTCGCGATTTTTTTTTTATTATTTTTATTTCAAACAACCTGCTAATGATAATCATATGTCGCATACACTTTAATCTTTTTTTTTTTTTTTGGTTGGTTGTTTTCGGTTGGAGTATACAGGGTGATTGATTGATCATGTCCGCATTTTTTTTATTATTTTACCGGAAGTTGTCACCAATTTTTTATAAATTTTAAATGGCAATTTTTTATTTTATTTTTAAATATGTGTACCATTTTTATTTTTATTTTTTACTTATTTTTCGAGGTGTTAATTTTCTTGTATTGTTGAAATTGAACAATTTTTTGATTGATTTTATCACTTTTGTTGTTCCTCAAAGTGAAGTAAAGTAAAGTTATCATTTTTCCACACTTCACTGGAAGTGGAAAAAGGATCACTTTACTTTCAGCTATTCCAAAAAAGACTTTTGAATTTATATTAAAAATTAATTTCAAAAGAAAGTTAACTAATGAAGATGTTTTTTTTTTTTTTTTTTTTTAATTATTTAAATAGGTTTCTTTTTTAAAGTAGCTGAAAGTAAAGTGATTCTTTTTCCACTTCCAGTGAAGTGTGGAAAAATGATTACTTTACTTTACTTCACATTGAATCCTTGACAAGGAATACTAATTTGACTTTTTTAAGAATAAAAATAATTTCCAAATCAATGAAAGTATTATTTTAATGTTATTCCTCAAGGTGAAGTAAAGTAAAGTAATTCTTTTTCCACCACACTGAAAGTGGAAAAAGGATTACTTTACTTTCAGCTATTCCAAAATAGTTTTTAATGATAGAAATCCTTA
>JASKGO010006296.1:0-18212 GCA_030556065.1 Holobus sp. GC000080
GAAATATTCCAAAAGATGTCCCCCTAACAACAAAAATTGACGTGTCTCAGGGATTTTCCTTAAAATGAGTAGTTTTCATGTTATTCCGGGTGGATACTTTTCGCTGGGACACCCTGTATGTACAAAATGTATATACTTTGTGTATATATATATATGGAATGTTAGCTGTAGGTTTTATATATAATATAATGAAAAGACTTATAGGATGCAGTTAACACCCTCGTGTTAATTAGAGTGAAAATTTATCTGTAGCTGAAGCCGACTGCTACTGCTTCGCTGATGGCTGCTGAGTTGCGATGCATGCGCGCGGTTACTGGACCCATAATACAGAATACACACTTTCGTTTACTCGCCTAATTAGCACCCATAGAAACTGTTAGTGGAACGTTCAATTTGTTTGCCGTTGAAACTGCGATGCCGCACACAAAGGTGCTATTTCATGGTGGCATTATTGTTTAAAGAACGCCTCGCCTCGCCAAAACGCGACACTCTGACTCTACACTACCTTTTTTTCTTTCTTTTCTTTTTTAACTTTTTTAACTTTTTTTTTAATTTTTATTTGAAAGCTTACTTTGCAATTAGCAAGCTTTCGCGTTTTAAATATTCATTTAGTAGAAGTTTTTCACTTTTTACACATTTTTTTAATTTTATTTTTGTTTCCTGAAAAAAAATAGATTTTCTCTTTAGTATATCTGTACTATTTATACAAATAGTATATTTATTGGAAAGTTTCGCAATCTATTTATGGTAATCTTTTCCAATTTATTTGTATACAGGTATACGCTAGACATGCGTTGAATTCGAATAATATATGCTAAGATTTGATTTCGGTGCGAGTTGAGCGTATCGTAGCGGTTTTTGTCGCGCAGTTATGACAGTAATCCCCGGCCGTGTCAATAAATTAATATTATTCGGGTAAATCTAATTTCGAGAAGAGAAGTCGAGGAAGTTTTGAAGTAGTTCTAAGAAGCAGTGTTTAGTTAATTATTTTCTCATTTGTTTCGAAGGTGTTTTGAATTAATAAAAAAGTGGTCGTATAAAATACTTGTTTTTTACTATACCATACAAACTATATAACATTTTGCTTATTTTTTGGTTTATAAGAACTTTTTTATATTTTAATTCGCTGTTTTATTTAAGTCTGATGTATTTTATAGCATATTTTTTATGCGAATGCTAATAATACAAAGATGATGTACAATATTTAATCCTTTTTATCGCCTTGGTTGATTGCTACTACTAATTTAAACCTAATGATTAAAATATTAAATAGTGTACTAGGTATACCAATCTGTTCAACTTTTTTTTGATTTTTGATTTGAAAATTTAATCATACTGAGTAACTGTTCCTTTTTTAGTAGATATATTTTTTAATGCGTCAATTGATTCTAATCATCTTTTTCTTTATTAATTTAGATTAGATTGCAAAGGAATCATTTTTTAATTTTGTAAAAATTTCTGTTAAATTTAGATATAGTAGCCAATTTCACAAAATGAAAACAAAGTTACCAAGTTTTCCAATATGGAAATTCTTTTCAACTTTTTTTTACTTGAAAATATAATCATAGTAAGCATTACAACTGTTTCTTTTTTAACAGATATTTTTTTGACGCGCCAATTGTTTTAAATTTCTTTTTTTTTTTACTTTTGTTAGAATACGAAGCATTTATTTTTTAATTTTAAAGAAATTTCAATTAAATTTAGATTGTAATCCACAAAATAATAATGCAAATAATGGAAAAGTAAAAAGTACTTTAAAACCGAGTACCAAAAGTTCGTAATATATATCAATGAAGCTTTTCTGTGTAACTTTAAGTTGAAAAATTAAATGATAAAACAATTAATAGTCATTAAAATGGTGTTTAAATATATTTTGCGCCGTAACAAACAAAAAAATAGTTTATTCAATTTGTAGTTTAATCAGAAATCACACTTTTGATTTTTTTAAGTGAAACACGTTGTGAATTTTATTTTTTAAATACTTTAAAAAGGATAATTAATATAGAAGCCCAAAATGGTTACTTTTTATACTTTTTTTAATATTCAAATGACCTAATATAACTCTCGAAAGGTTAAACTTAGTTAAGAATACAATTTAATCCATTAATTTAATAAATTAAAAATTATAAGAAAATCTCAGAAAAAATCAAATCTCCTTTTTATTTATTTACTAGTAAATTTATTTTACATCAATTTATTTATTTATTACCGCAATATAATAAATATATAAAGACATACATAATGTAGCCGACTTTACATAATATAGAAAATAGACAAAGAAATACTACAAAATAATGTATAGTATATATTCGGTGCAGTTTCTAAAACAGAAAAAAAAAACAGTAAACAAGCAATGAAAACAAAAAGTGAACCCTTAAATTGTTTGCATTAAAGGAGCAGTAATTTATGAAGTTGTGTACGGTTATAACTCTCATTCTATTTATTCTCTCGCATGTACGTATAGTACTATATGGTTAATTGCCTCCGAAAGCACATCACATTGAGTACTTCAACCAAATGAAATAGCTATACTATTTACTGGTAGAATCAAATGTAAATAATTTTAATTTAAATTTAGTATAATGTTCATTTTTATATTTCATTCAAGTAAAGAATTAAAAAAATAATCATTTGGAAAAATAAAAAAAGAATTAATAAACTTTATAAAGACTTTATAAAATTTTAAGTTACTTAATTAGATTTATTTTAATGTTAAATTCAATTTAAAAATTAAAAAAAAGTTTTTACCTAATTAATTAACTTGGGTAACATAATGAATTTAATTCAACCTTTAAAATATTTTTCTCTTTAATACATTAGATGATTATTTGCTTTTTGGTGTAAATTTTTAAAATTTGTTAGCCCAATCTGTCTTTTTCCCTACAAAGTAATTTAAATTTTATCTATTATTGGTATTACTTGCTTATTAAATAAAGAATTTATTTTTAATTAAAATCAATTAATTACAACTTGATGATTATTAATTTTTTGTCAAAATTTTTGAATTTGTTAATAGTCTTTAATTTTTTTATTTCTCCTACAAAGACAGTAATTTACATTCCATACTATTAATATTAATTCCTTTATGAAGAATGAATTAATTTAATTAAATAAGGATTAAATAATAATTTGTGAAAATCAATAAAAAAATCATTTAAACAATAAAAAATACTTCGAAAATTTAAAAATACAATATAAAATGAGTATTCCAAGCCACTAAGCCACTAAAAGCAGGACGAAAGCAAAAAATAAGAAAAACTAACTAAGAAGAGTTCAGTTTGGAGCATTCGAGGAAACGGATGGTTGAGTTAGAGTGCGCCAAGAAGAAGACGGGGAAAAAGAGTGGAGAGTAGAGAGTATAGAGAGAGGCATGGCAGCCAGTACATTAGACCGTTTGTTTCGGTAGCTGTCAACAGTGTAAATGCATTGCATTTACTCAATCCAAACAAAACCGGAATGTTTATTCGTCGGGTGCCGACAGAAGGAGCGAGTCGAGCGAGCGCGTTTTAAATTTCCACCGCACGCACTTTTCCATATCCCATCATCCGCATTCATCATCCATATATTCACTTCACTCCGACGACCGCTCTTGCTGTCCTCTGCCTTTTCCCCATCACCACATCCATTTCCCTTTATTTATTTATAGATATACATTATTCGGTTGCCATAGCAAAATTTCTAGATGCGTGTGTGAATGTTTACGATATATACAATACATTTTATATACGATTATGTATGCGAAAGCTGCGATATATTAGAGAGCGAGATCGGAGATGTGAGCTTTATCGGAAGAGTCAATTAAGGCGCGTCCAATTAATTCATTACCAATGTGTGCGTGCGTGTGTGTGTAGAGATATAATTAATCAGTCTTGCATGTCTTCATTTATGCGATCAAGGTCTGCACATATTTATATGATGCTGGATGGAAGTGCAGAATGCAATTCGATTTTGACAGGTTTCACTTTTTAGTTTTTTGGTTTTTGCGTCTTTCATCTGCTTGTCTTTATTGTTTGTTTTTTTTCTTTTGGTTTTAAATAATATTAAAAAAAATCTTTAAATGTCAAATTTATATTCTATAAAAGAATAAGTTCAATATGTAGTTCTTATTCAATAATAAGAAGAAGTTTTTCATTTTTTTCCTCTTAATGGGAAATAATAAATAATAAGTCATTTAACTTTTTATTTTAAGACTTTAATTCATTTTTTCATTACATCTGAAAAAATACAAAACATGTTAACCCTTAAATTCTTGTGTCTTGTTTAAAATCCTTAAAATCACTCATTAACATAAAAATTAATCAAATTTTTAAACTTAAAAAAATGTAACTGCAAAATTCAATGAAAAGGCTTTGAAAATGAACCAAAAAATTCTCATTAGTAAATTTCCTGTCATTAAATTAAAATAAAAATAGAATTTTAATATTACTTCAAAGTGCATAGCAAGATCAATCCTTAATTAAATTCTTTTGTCTTGTTTAAAACCCATAAAAATGCATATTAACATAAAATTATATCAAAGTTTAAAACTTCAACAAATGGTAACTTCGCAACCAGTAAAAAGGGACCTAAAAAATGAACCAAAAAATTCATAGAAGTAAATTTCTTATCATCAAAATTTAAAAAAAGAAAGAATTTTAATATTACTTTAAAGTGAAGAGCAATCCTTAGTTTTTTTTTGTCTAGTTTATAATCCTTAAAACCACTTACTAACATAAAAATAAATTAAATTTTAAAACTTAAAAAAAAATGGAACTGCAAAACCAATAAAAAATGACTTGAAAATGAACCAAAAATTCTTTTAAATAAATTTTCTATTATTAAAATGAAAACAAAAAAAGAATTAATATTACTTTAAAGTGCTGAACAACCCTTAACTTTTTTTTTGTTGTTGTTTAACATCCTTAAAATCACTTACTACAAAAAAATATATCAAATTGTAAAATTAAAAAAAAACTATAACTTCAAAACCAACAAAAAAGGAACTTGAAAAACAAAGCAAAAAAAAAAACAATTTCTCAGTAGGACGTGCGCAAATAAGTAGCACTGACCAGCCAATATGACTATTGTGCGGAGTTAGCAAAGCAAAGTTGAAAGCAAAGCAAACAAAAAGAAGATGAAGATGAAGAAGAACAAGCAGGCAAAAACTAATACATAATCTCCCGCCGTATAGAAGCATTTACGTACCACGATATATAAATAAATGAAACCAACCACTATAATGATTCTTTGCTTTTGCTCTATGTGTGTATTTGCAAGTGTATACTGAAGCCAACAGTAGTGATTGTAAATAAAAAGGGCAATCGTGTGCATCGTATGAGAGCAAACAGCAAGCAGCAAGCAGCAAGGAGCAAATGCGCGAGGCTGCCTGCATTAATAAAAAGTTGGCGGCTCTGTTAGCGGCCATGTTGTCCTGATCCTGTGGAGATAGCGGCGCGCGTTCCACAATAAATCCTCGATCCTGCTGCAATAAGCAAGCTCGCTTCGCTTGCCTTGCCTTGCCTTGCCTTGCTCTTGATCCCAAGAACCACGAACATATTATGCGTTTAGCGGTTTAGCCTATAAGAACACCGGAGAACATTGAACAACCACCCGGGTGACTTGAAATTCCAAGATTTCGACGGAATTCAATCACAATTTTTACATATTTAACTTTTCTTTTTAATTTTTAGTTATTTTTTTAAATGTTATATTTTTATTACAAGTTACATTATAACTTAATTAATTAAATGTCTGTATAGATAGAAATGTTCTAATTAGGGTGCAAAACAGTCATCACTTTTAGCAAAAGAATAATATTTCAAAATTTTTGTAAATTCAATACCTCGAAAACTAAAAAACATAGAGAAAAGGTTTCGATATGAAATTTAATAGTTTTGAAAGTCTTAAAAAGAAAGAAAATAGAAATCAACCTATTGTAATATCGAAATTAATTATCTATAGATTTTAATGTGTTTTTAAAAAACACCGGTTCAGCTCTTAGGGCTGTAGAATGCGAACACCTCATCCAGTTTTTCTGTTTTGAACGCCACCACAATCTTTGCCATCCAATTTGGTTATGGAATTAAAAAACGATTTTATCGGGGATGATAAACTTTATTAAGGCAAAGGAATTAGCAAAAATTTTGTTATAAAAAATGCCTTTTGATTACTTCTCTAATCTAGTCTAAACTCTAAACTTCGATCATCTTCATCATCTTTCTTATCATTTAAACTTTTAAAATTCAAACACAAACATTCATCCACAACAAAATTAAAACATTTCTTACAATATTTAGTCAAATTAGCAGTTATAAAAGTTAAAAATCAGGGATGTTTTTATACTCTTTTTACTATACTTTTGCAAAGGGCTAAATGACGCCATCACAAATAGAGGAAAATTAATTTTGCACCTTTTAGATATGCCCAAAATGCAAAAAATGCAAGCAAATATGCAAAATGTAATTTATCTTTTTCTTATATACTGTACATCATACATGCAACATAAAAATTACTCTTCTCTAACAAGAAGAAGAAACAGTATTTTTAAAATAAAGCGTTTTCCATTTTTTACACCGCATCCAGAGATCAGTATTTTACAGTATTAAAAAGAAAACCGTTTATACTATAGTATTAAAATAATGTATTATGCATTGTGACAGTTGTGCTTTGTTGTTCTTGTGCCTTCATAACAATAATAATCAAAATAGTTATAATAATAATAAGAGTAATAATAATGAACATATAATATATCAGTGGGAGCTGCAATAATAAATGATTTCAATGGATATTGACGATATATGCGAACATCATTTATATTTTACGTTGTAATTTAAATAATGTGTTGATTTTATTATAACGTACGAGTACCTATACCTATATGTATTGACTGACTATACATATAGATACCTAATATGCATATTGTTTTTTCCATATACAGGGTGTCCCAGCGAAAAGTATCCAGATAGGAATAACATGAATACTACTCATTTTAAGAAAAATCCCCGAGTCACGTCAATTTTTGTTGTTAGGGGAACATCTTTTGGAATATTTCGTTATGGCGTAACAGTCACCCCCTGTCCCCCACGGCCCCCGACTTAAAAATCTTAAATGGCATGGGGGTCGAGTGACCCTTCATTTTAAAGGGAATATTTTTTTAAAATATTATAGTGAAAATGGCATTTAAATCGATTCAATAATAATTGTAATTAATTAATTGAAATTGATACAAATTGCCCATTTCCCCTTGTTTTCAGATTCGTAACCATGGAAACATTACAACCTTAAGTGGAAATAGGCAAATTGTATCAATTTCATTAATTAATTACAACAAAACTATTGAATCGATTTAAATGCGGTTTTCACTATAATACTGAAAAAAATATTCTCTTTAAAATGAGGGGTCATTCGACCCCCCATGCCATTTAAGATTTTAAAGTCGGGGGCCGTGGGGGGCAGGGGGTGAGTGTTATACCATAACGAAATATTCCAAAAGATGTCCCCCTAACAACAAAAATTGACGTGTCTCAGGGATTTTTCATAAAATGAGTAGTTTTCAAGTTTTTCCTACTGGATACTTTTCGCTGGGACACCCTGTATATTCTACTCTAATAATAGCAATACATTCATTTCATATAAATTATTTATAAATATAAAATGTCGATGATGAAAATTATTTTATTTTACAATGAAATGTTTTTGCACGGTATTAGTTTTGAGCCTTTTGTGGTATTACCTAAATCCGCATTTAACAACGTTTCATGTAATGAATTAAAAAATTAACGAGCATCGAACATTATTTAACATTTAACAAGCACATGAACCATAATTTAAAATTAAAAAATGCATGACTAAATGTAATATTTCATGCACTGTATTGCTGCATTGTCCGGTTATTGTGTGGTATTGTGTGGTAAATATTAATAAGGGATTTTGGTTTGGTTTGATTGCAGCAAAAACGCGGAAGCAGAGTCGATGTGTGGGTTGTGGAGGACCAATTCACGACCAGTACATTCTGCACGTGGCGCCCGATTTGGAATGGCACGCTGCTTGTCTCAGGTGCCAGGAATGCAAGCAATTCTTGGACGAGACCTGCACGTGCTTCGTTAGGGATGAAAAAACTTATTGCAAAAGAGACTATGTCAGGTATGTTCTAAATACTAAAGTAAATACCTCTATACGAGTAGATGTTTTATAAATTTGTACTTTTTTTTTAATTTCATTTCATTTTTCTAATACTAACATTATTTCTTTTTAAATTTATTTTAAAAGATAATTAAAGAGAATATAATTAGCATTAATTTGGGTTGAAAACTGTTAAAGTCGGTCTATTAGTTTAGATTTTATACTAATAAATTACTTCGAGTACATTTTGTTGCAAAAGCAATGATGATGAGCAAAGTACGAGTGTGGTCGTCAGGTATGTTACGCTCTAACGTTAGATTCGCCCGCACTCGGTCTCGATCATACTCGACGCTTTATGTTTATAGTGCGGTCGTGCGTATCGCTAACGTTGCGCCGTCGATGTTTACGCTCGTATTTTATTTATAACAATCTTGGGGGTGACCTCCAAAAAAATTGTATTAATTTTAAATTTTAGTTTTTGGTTTATTTAAAAGACAAGTTAAGCACCTATTTAATTAATTTTTAATAGTTTAGTCTTAGTTTTTATTATTGTAAATAAATTATCACTGTCAAGGAAATTACCTCGTATCAAATCAGAAATTACTTTAAATTAAAAATTCGTTAAAATAATCAATAGCAATCTATTTATTATTTCATAAGATTCATTTAAATCGATGCGTTAATTTAAATTTTATAAACAAATTACTTATCATTCTTGTTGCAATAAAATCCAGTGACATCGACTAGATAATTATTAATTACTCTTAAACTAATTAATCTAGACAAATAATTTTAAAGTCATTTAAAGGAGAATTTAAGCAACTATTTGAATGCTTCATAACATTATTACTTTTAGTTTTTATTCTTACACATAAATTAGCACCCCCAAGGAAATTTCCCTGTACAAAATCAGAAAATCATTTAAATTTAAAATTATTTTAAGATAATTAAAGACAACATATCTAAAAATAATTTAGTGAAAAAATCAATAAGATTGGTCCGTTAATTATGATTTTATAATTAAATTACTAAGAGGACTTTTTGTTGAAAAACGTCCAATAGCGGACGGAAAGTGCGTCCCGCTGTCACAGTGTGACTCAAGCTGATTAGTACGTTACGCGCTAACGTTAGACTCGCCAGCAGTCGGATTCGATCATACTTGACGCGCTCTGCTTATAGTCCGGCTGCGCTTGCTGCTAACGTTGAGCTTTAGATGTTTACCGCCAACAATTACAACCCCCAAAGAAATTTCCCCACATACAATCAGAGGATTATTTAAATTTAAAATTAATATAAGCTGAGTAAAGGTAATATAATTAGCTATAATTTGGTGAATAATTTATTAAGATTAGTCAATTGGTTTAGATTTTATAAACAAATTACTATGAGGACTTTTTATTGCTATTCGTCTAATGAAGAACGATCAGAAAATAATTAATTACTCTTGAACTAATTTACCTAGAGCCACAATTTTACTGTTGTTTAAAACACAATTTAACCAGGTTTGTAAATAATTTATTGTAATTTTATATTTAGTTTTTACTAGTAAGTCGCGACCAAAGTTATAACTGGTTGACAAGTACGTTACGCGCTAACGTTAAACTCGCCAGCACTCGGTCTCGACCATACTCGATGCGCTATGCTTATAGTGCGGTCGCGCGTCTCTCTAACGTTGCGCTTTAGATGTTTGCACCAGTTTGAGTGCGCTCCTAAGTTGAACGGCAGGACCGGTAACGCCGGTTGTTAATGCTATAACTCAAGTCGCAACGGGACCTCGCTTGATAGGTTTTTATATAAAGGAAACTATCAATAAATTATTTAACTTTTTGATTTGTAGAATCCGAAATTCTGCCTTAAATCTGCATACATTTTTTTGAAAATATTAAAAATAGAAATAACGACCCTAACCTTATAAATTAAATACTTGAAATCAGTTTCAAGTATTATATTAATATTTTAGTTCCTCGGTCTTAACTTAAGTATACGGTACCTAAGTAAAAACAAAAAAAGGGAAAGCCAAAAACAAAAACAGAAAAAAAAAATGCCGTAAGGAAAGAGGTTGCTGCTTGACATGACAGTGACGCCAAACACCTTGCTGGATGAACGATGTGTGTGGCTCATCGTCCTTTTTGGGACCCTCTCTCCAATAATATGCGTTGCTTGTTGTTTTAACAACTGGCAACTGGTGATCAACTTCCGCCTTATACTTTTATGCCTTCATATTTACTTCATATATAATATAGTTTATTGATAATGTGGAATATTTGATTACAAATTTAAATTTCTTACAGATTATTTGGTACGAAGTGCGACAAATGCGGTTCGTCGTTTAGCAAAAGCGATTTCGTGATGCGAGCGAAGAACAAAATCTATCACACGGAGTGTTTCCGATGCTGTGCCTGTTCGAGAAAACTAGTACCTGGCGATGAGTTTGCATTGCGCGACGGCGGAGCTCTCTACTGCAAGGAGGACAATGACGTCATGTCTTCGGCGCCGACCACTCCGCATCCCGGGGCCGAAAGCAACAACAACACCAGCCTTAGTAACAATAATCATAATAGCAATAGCACCGAATTTGGCTGCATGTCAGGTCAGTTTTATTTTACTTTTTTTTTTATCTTTACTGAACTTTTTTTAAATTTATTTATTTTGGTCATCCTTTTTAAGTTTTTAAGTACAATAATAAAAATTACATTTGTGTTGTAATTTCTAAATTACAACTTTACAACTTTGAAAACTTTGAAAACGATCCTTAGAGCATTCCATCCTGCTATCCTGATATTTATTGTTTTTGCCCAATGCCCCAATTAGTACTCCCTTTAGCCTTTACCCTTGGGACCTTAATCCAATCAGATATAGATATCGAATTACAACAAATATTTACCGAAAAGTATATGATTTTGAAGAATTCACCAATAAATACTGAATAAATAGATTAAACAAAATGTACCAAAATTGGTACACCCTGTATGTTCATTTGAAATATTCGTATAATAACGAAAACAAAAATGAAAAATAGAAATCTATCTAGCGATTAAATAGATAAAGGAAATATTTATTGGGATTTAAAAAAGGATTGAGCCATGATGGTAATTCAATGAACACAATGAAATATTAATGGGTGGCCGGCGTCCATTAGACGGCCGCTTAATCCACAGTGTATTCTATTGGGAGCGAAACGGCCGTGATGGTGGAGGACTGAGGAGCGAGAGTGGCTTAACGCGGGCGTGAAATGCTGACCAGCGGAAAGCTTAAACGTCATCCAGCCTCTCAGCAGCCCTTGTCCACTGCCACATTGCTTGCTTGCCTTTGTGCATATTCAATTACCCTCACTATGTCTATATATATATATGTGTGGAATATAAACAGTCAGATATAGCCACTCGTGTATATGTACAGTGTATATTAGACCAACACATAAACTCTCTTTTCGGACCGCAACATACTATATATAACATACATCCTAATACACGAGAACACGAAGCTTTCATTATTATATTACAATCAAATCCTTTCTCATTTTAAGCAACCCCTCTCTGATGACCTCTGTCCGTTTGTTTCTCCAAGTTGCTAATTGGAATCTATGTTGGGAAGTTTTGTTTGTTATTTGTATTATTAGTATTTGAATTATTTAAAGTTGCTTTTTATGTTTCAATAATATAAATTTCTCATTTTGGTTTCGTATAGATTGACATACTATATACCCTTTTAGTCCCTTTTTAGATGTCAAACTAAGTTTGCTAAATTGGAGAGTTTCCAATATATATTTTGGTGTCAATTTTAGTAAAAAAGATATGCTTTTAACAATCTTACAATTTACTTGAACTTGAAAACCTGATTTTTTTTTTTTTGTTATTTTCTAAAACAATATTTCTATAAATGATTTCGAAAATTTTGAATGAGAATTGATAAATAATCTCCCCTTCGGTCGATTTAATTCAGGAAGGAACAAGTATTTTTTATTCAGGATGTAACAACATAATTTCTATTCCTAAAAGTGAAAAAAAAAAAAAATTAAATCGTTGTGAATGAATCATAATAATTTTGAATTTAGATAGATGTAAAAATAAAATTGATGAAATGTTTTGAAATTTTACTGCCACAGAAAACATATCACAAGAAATTAAATACAGCTTTTTCAAAATACAGCAAATTCAAAATAAAATTAAAATTCAATACTCTGTTTGTGTTTGAAATGATTTTGAAAATTATTCAGTCAAGTGGGACAATCTGTTCATTACTCCTTTCAATACCCCAATACATTTACTATAAATGTGAAACTTAACACCCCTTATACAAAATGCAATAAATGTCAATCGCTCAAACTGATTTTTTAAATCAGTAAATTTGAATTAAACTATTTCCGATGAGATATTTAATGAGTTTTAATCTTGTATAGCTATAATATAGCCCTTCATAGAGGTGGATTTTCCAAAAAGGTTACAAAATAAACTAAAAATCGTAATGAAAAATTTCGGCGTATTGATAGTGGGATTTTTTTATCTCCTCCATGACAAAATTATTAGTGGTCGGGATCTCATCTTAAAGGATGAAACATTAATATGTACTGCATTTAAAACCTGTGTAGCTTAATAAGCTTAATAACTAATTTATAACAATTAAAAATAAAAAAATGAATTGTTACTCCCTGCATATATTATTCCTGAGTAATCTAAATCTTATCATCGAATCTCCTTGTTCTCCTTATCTATAATTACATTTCTTCTCTACTTATATTATAATTACCTGTAATGTTTGTTATACATTTATTGCTCTTTTGATTTTTATAGAATTGTACATTAGCTTTTTGATTAGGATAGATTACAATCATCCTCCATTTCTTGGGAGAAGTTAATATGATACAAATTATTCTTCAATTCTTTTTATTACATATGAATACAATCTTTATTTTGATGTTATTTTTTACCTTTTTGTTTATATAATTTAGAATTTAACTATAGCCTTTTGTATCTATGTTTATCCTCCCCAAGGGGTCCCTGAGGGGTTTTAAAATTTTAAAAATTAAAGCATTGAGAAAACAGAAGACTTTAAAAAAAAACAAAGCAAAAAAAAACAGAAAGAAAAAAACAAAATGAAATATGAATTTCAGATTCCGGTTCCGAAAGTGGATCGCACAAGGGCGGAGGTCCCAGGAAAACGAACAGTGCCTCCGGAGGAGAGGGTAAGCCAACTCGCGTCCGAACCGTCTTAAACGAGAAGCAATTGCACACCTTGAGGACCTGCTACGCGAACAACCCGCGTCCCGACGCGCTCATGAAGGAGCAGCTCGTCGAGATGACCGGACTGTCGCCGCGAGTCATACGCGTCTGGTTCCAGAACAAGCGGTGCAAGGACAAAAAAAAAACTATCCTTATGAAGCAACAGATGCAACAAGAAAAGGTTGGCAACAATTGCTACGTGCAGTTTGTTTTTATCTTTTTCCCTCCCCCATCACCCCCTATCCCTACCTTTCATCCATCGATATTCCTTTGTTTTTCCGCTTTCTCCTTCTTTCTATTCTTCTCTTCTTCTCTTCACACTAAAGCACACACATATCATAGCTTTATCACCCGAATTAAACATACTATAAAGTTAGAAAAAGAAAGATGTAGAGAGCAGCTCACAGCTCAGAGGAAGATAGAAAGGAAAAGAGTGGGGTGAGAAAGTCTTTACCAACTCGGTTGTAGCGTTGAGCCACAACTAGTCGATTTTCGTTCCCCTCTCCCGTATCTCGGTGCATTCGATGGGTGTGTCCCTGTTTGTGCATTATCCCTTCCAAGGGAAGCGGGCGTCCAATGGTAGCACTCACGCCCGATTAAATTCACCACTTTCCCCATCGATTTTTAATATAAAAGGGCAAAAAATTTATGCCCACGTAGAATGCATGTACTACGCTCCGCTCTGCTTCTTTCTCTTCTTGCGTTCTTTATCCCTACGCAGCAGCAATATTCCTCTCGAATCGCTTTTTACTGCGCGAGATTTGCTTTTAAATATTTTATTCCTTCGACTTTTTTTTTCCTTATTTTGCTTTCTTTCCTTTCGCATCGTTGCCGATGCGCTCGCAGCGTATTTTAAAATTCTTTCAAAAACATTAAAAAAAAATGAAGATTCCTTTGTTTCTGATTATTTTCTTAAATTGCTTTTGATCTACCTGCTACCAGTAAATTATAGTTTTTTTTTTTTAATATAATTGTAATTGATTTTTTTTGCATTTTTTTTTTCCAAACATATCTATTTAGAATTTTTTTTCAAAGTTAAGCTTTATTGATCTTATATTTCTGTTATTTTAAATCTAAATTTTTTAATTAACTTAAAAGATTCCTTGTTAGTTAGATTAATTTTTAATGTTATAAGTGTATTAATATTGTTGATTGTGTTGGAGGTAATTTTAAAGAAACACAGTTTTTTGCACAGGATGGCCGTAAGCTGGGCTACGGCGCGATGCAAGGAATTCCAATGGTTGCTTCTTCACCGGTCCGTCACGATTCGCCTTTAGGTGTTCATCCATTGGAAGTCCAAGCGTATCAACCGCCTTGGAAAGCCTTATCGGACTTTGCGCTCCACTCGGATCTCGAACAACCTCACGCTCCGGCCTTCCAGCAGTTGGTCAATCAGGTAAAACAATCTACCATCATATCTGATACCTATATGCGAGTAATACCAATCCAATCTCAACATAAATTCTTTTGTTAATCTTTTCTTCTTCAGTTCTTTCTTTTCTTTTTTTTTTTGATTATTTTTCATGCATAAAAATATAATTTTCAAACGAAAAAATCAAAAATTAAAAAATAATGAAGCCTCTAAATGACCATTGCCTTATGGTTCCCATCAATACCATTAAAAATTAATTATATAAAATATAAATAATTAAGAAACAAATAAAAAATTAACTTATTAAAAAAACAGATGATTTAAAAGAATAATTTCTAAATTTTTAAGCTTAAAACTGAATTTTAAATGAAATTTCATTATATGTAGCATTTTTCCGCTTTAAAATCTTTAAAAATTAAGAAACTGGACACCAAAACAGGAATAAATAAGCGATCCAATAAAATCGCAAGCAGATTTGTTCCTTATTGGTGTTAAAATTTAAATAGTTTTTTATTCGTTGAGAAAATTTGTCCCACTCGAAACTATAGAATAAACTGTCCAATAAAAGGCAATCTGAATTTATACAGATGTGTTAATTGCAAGGCGACGATTCGTCTTTTATTATTTATCTCGCATGTGCAGTTCCATTTTACAATGGATCCGTGGCGAATAATAATCCTTTTTCTTTTGTATTAGAATTAGACCCAATAACGCAGCAGGTATAAATCCCTGCTATTTGCGCGCGACAAAACATAAGAAAATATATTGTGCCCCACTTGGAAGTAGTTAAAAATTAAAAACCAATCAAAATTCGGGCAGATGTTCTGCGATTCGTCTTTGATTATTTATTTCGCATGTGCAGCAACGTTTTTCTATTGATTTTTTAGCGAATAATAATCCTTTATTATTTTACATAGAATTAGACCCAATAAAGAAGCAGGTATAGAGTATTTTTATTTGTTGAGACAAAACATAAAGAAATAGGTTTCCCCACACTAAATTCTAATAAACAACGAACCAATCAGAATTGAAATAGTATTTATTTGATGAAATTATCGAATTTTGCCGTTCATTTCAATTAATTTCTAATAATTATAAATTAATTTATATTATGAGGCATTAACTTATCAATTAATTACTTCTAAATTTAATTTTATACGATTATATTCATTTTTATGATATTTTTCTTAATGAATTATTATACGAGTAATTTACACTTTACATTGGTTATTCATATGGTTGCCACAGTAATTTTCATTTACCAATTATTTTTTTTATGAAGTTTATGTATTTTTAAACATCTTGGAAGATTCAATTTCAAATAAAATTTTATTTGAAAATAATTTTTTTCTAAAATGTTCTTGATTGTTTATTTTGAGACCTATCAAATTGAAATATAAGATGCCATTTAAAACAATGAAGTTGGTAACCACTTCCGGTTATAATAATTATAGTAATAATAATAATAAGATGAAGACAATTTAAATGATCAATTTATTTGGCGAAATAAATATATTTTGAAGTTTATTTTAGCTAATTAAATGCTTAAGGATATTTTAAGGATAATTTTTAATTAAAATATTTATTCCTTTATTAATAATTAATTTATTATATAATTTTAATAATTTACTTAAGACATTTCATTACATCATTTTACAATTACCCCTGAAAATTTTAATAAAAAATAAATGTTTAAAAAAATCTTATAATATTAATAAATCAATACTATTATCATAATAAAAATCCTAATCAAAGAAAATTTTTGGATTGCCAACAAAGTTCTGAATTCCTAAATGAAATTTCATTCATTTTAATGAACTTTTTATAATTTTATTTAGATTATCTTTAATCCCTTATTGACCTTCTTCTTCTCTTCTTCTCTGCTATGTAAATAAATTGATTGTGATTGAATAAAATAATAATAATAATAATAAAACCTAAAAAGTAAACATTTGTTTTGTGGCGGATTTTAGATGCATGGTTACGACTTGCCTCCACCGAACATGGGTCACGCTCCGGGACCCCCGTCCGGGATGATGCCGGCCCCACCTGCGGACGCAATGACTCACCCCGACAGCACAGATAGCTACGTGACTTATTTAGATAGCGATGAAAGTTTGCCAGCCAGTCCCCCGTAACCCCAATTAATGTATTTCCCTCTCGATTGTGCAATACCGACGCATTGAATCAACCAACCCACCTCCACCTCCACCACCACCACCACCACCCACACCCATTTCCCTGTTTGCATTAATAATCAGTATTCACCCTTTCCAACCCAAACCCAAGCCCAACGCCACCGATTATACAAAACAAACCAAAACCAAACAACTTGTATATTATATATACAACCATGATGATTACTATTCTTACACCATTGTTAATTATTATTATTATTATTAATTATTATATTACAAAGAATAAAAACAGCAACGCTAAATATCATTCGTTATAGTATCTTTAAAATCTTCTTGGTACACCGCGCCCAACCAACAAAACGCAAGAAAGTACGAAATGGTGTGTCTCATCGGACGGTTGAGCATTGAACAGTCAGTAATGTAATCATGTACCGTGTGCAACTGTTATAATGACTACTGTTTTGCAGTATTTGTATAACGATTTCTTATTGTAATCTATTTTGCACGCGAAAATGATGTTGATAATTCATAATGTGCGCGTGCTTAGTCCCTTTTATTATCTAAGAACAGATTAGTTAATGTAATATAGCTAGAGAGCATTCTTTTTGTACACTTTGTTATATATATAGTATATATAAATATTAATTAATATGACATTTAGTTATTATTGCAATTTAGTTGAATTGTATAATAATTTCTCTAATCTTTCTCATCGTCTGATTCACTGATTAAATGCAATCTGTTTACAGTTTTTGTTTTCATCTACCACTGCGATATGTATCATTTAGTTTACGCTCTATTTTTTCTCCTCATACCTACCTTATTAATTAATCGTTTTTAATGATGAAAAACGTAACAAAAGTGTGGTTTACATGTAAATAACATTATCTTGTAAGATTATTACTTTGTACATATTCAACTATACATAATATGATAACAATTATATATTTACTTGTTTAAAATTGTTGCGTTTTCTCTATATTAATTTTATTTTTTTGTTTTTCTAAATTGAAAGCAATGGTTCTCTTCTGGATGGACTACATTACTACAAGTAAAGGGTGATCAATTTAGAGGTGACAGATTTGAAATGAAAATAAAACAACGAAAATTTAAATTGATTGGGCAACCTTTTTTATTTTTATATAGAACCATTCGTGATATTTATTTTTTAAAGATAATCCCTTTGAAATGTTGGCCGCAACTGCTCCGTAATTGGGCCATCCGTAAACAACAATTTTGAATAACTCGCTCGAGGATTTCGGTCGGTATCTCGCGAATAACTTAAGTAATGTTAGCTTCCAATACCTCAATCGTAGCTGGTTTATCCACAAAACATTTAAAATTTACATACCCCCACAAATAAAAGTCCAAAGGTGTGATATC
>JASKGO010006303.1:0-16560 GCA_030556065.1 Holobus sp. GC000080
ATTTAAAAGTAAAATAAAAAATATAGGTTGCCATTTAAAATAATGAAGTTGGTAACGACTTCCGGTATAACCGGAAGTGCCGCCATCTTGAAAATATTTTAAAAAGATTCTTCCGGCTAAGATATGGCTATAACCAAATTTTCAAATCCATAACTCTAATGGGAGCTTCAAACTCGTAAGGGTATGGTTTAAATCAATCACCCTGTATACACCATAATTTTGGACACAGGGAAAGAGATGGTAATAAATTTGAAAACAGAAACAAAATGAAAATTGCATATATGATAATAAATTTTATATGCACTTTAGCAATCTTTATATTATAAATAAAAACAATATTTTACGATAGATATATAATTTTCTTATTACACTACGTTAATTTTTTGTTTCGTCCATTCATATACGATATACGTATATAGAATGTATGCATGTAAAGCGTTTTTTAGTCTGCATCTTAAACATGCAGTCGATAAATATTAATCAGCAGTTATTGTGATTTACTCTTATACTTACTTGCATCCCGTAGTGAATTTAATATTAAACAAAACGAGATAATTGCTTGCAGCCAAACGATTAATGCGCTTTGTTGGGATCCTTTTGCACATATTATTATTAATAGGTAATTATTATCAGCTCCGAACGACGACTGTACTGGTCGGCAAGAAATTCAATTTCCTATACTGATTTATTTATAGTGCATTTACATGCATTCCGTTTCAATTATTATTAATAATAACTGTACACGTAAAATGGATACATTTTAATTATGCATTTTGCATAAACGATCGTAACGTCATTTTTTATTTCCGTATGTATTTCCAATTAGCAACTTTGCATTTGATTGTTTTAATTACAATAATTTTAATTGATAATAATTGTAATTATCGCTGGTATTTAATAATAATATTAATAACAATAATAATGTGGCCTTTAGAACTTTGTGATGGAATTGGTTGTAATTGTTTTTGTTATATTAGATAAGTTGGGTTTAAATTGGGCAATTAATTTACTATTAAATTGTTCTTTGTAAAATTTAATTTTGCGTTTTTTTTAAATGCTTTAAAGTTAATTACTTAATAATTAAAAGACTACTTTTTCGTAAAAGTAAAAGTAAAAAGTTAAATAAGATGCAAAACGCAGTGTCCAATTAAAAGTCTGCAAAGTTCACCCCGGCTTTCTTTATTTGCAAGCGTTTATGCGAAGCCTTTTTTGATGAAGAGACAAGGGTTAAAAAACGCTCTCTTTCAAGTCGTTGAAGCCGATCCCTTTTCGGTTGTCCCTTCTGCACAAGCATTTGAGCGTCATTTGCGATATCAGATTAATCGTGATGTGTTTTCCAAGAAGGAGAACCGTGCAAAACGAAACGCAGCAGCCGATGCTGCTCTTAAATTATATAAAATTCGTCCGACCGTCCGTCTCAGCAACTTGGAAATTTATTATGCTCATTACGAACAACCCTTGCCCCGTTTTTTTATTTTTATTTTCTGCTTTTTGTACTTTTCTTTTTGCGTGGCACTTCAGCATCCTATGCTGTATCCAGTAGAACTTAATTAGGCCTTGTCGTAATTATGTGTAACAACCAATCCACCAATGCCTCTTAATTATACGCCAAACCGGAAGATTTATTATGTTATATGATGCCTTTTGTCCATTCTCCTCTCTCACAATGAATCTGTGCCAATATTTACCTTTAGTTTTTTTTTATTTGCAACTGCAACAACAAACGAAACAAAACTAACAAAACCGTTTTACGGCTGATGCTTCAAACCTTCAAACGAACTCTCAAGTCTTAAAAGTCGTATAAAAAAGGATGTGTAGGCTATATGAAGAAATTATAAGGCGCATCAAATTTTTGGCTACCTGCTGGGCATGCATCGAAACTAATAAATTTCGGGATTATTTCGTTTCTTTTGTTTTTCGTTTCGAAGTGTCAGTATAACTCAATATGTTTCTTCGCGAATGCTTTTTTTTCTGTGTGTGTGTGTTTTGTTTGGCAAGAGCCGAACAAATAAAATAAATGAAGCGAAAGAATGCTCTTTGCGTGGAATTTGACGCCTACTGAATTTTTTTTGGTTTTGGAAACTTGCGGGAATTAATTAGCGCCTTTTAGATTTTTCCAGTTGGATTTCTTTCTAGTTTTTTTTTTCTTTTGTGTTGTTAGCTTACGAACATCCAACGCACAAAACCTTTTTGGATGAACAAGGACATCGATGCTTTGCTTAAGCAATTCTTTGTTCGATTCTTGCTTAATCTTAATATTAATTGAACATAGAATTAATTAAATTCGTATTTATTTTCTTTTTTTTTTATTGATGCTTATTTTGATTGGAATAGAAAATATTTTTTTGTGGTAGTTTTTATAAATTATTAATTTTCTGTTTGTTGTTTCAGATTTGGATCAATTTAAGATTAGCATAAGTTGCTTCTGGTAAGTCCTTTTTAAATCATTTTTATTTTATTTTACTTATTAATTTACTTATTAAATAAAAATTATTTCACTTATCAAAAAAAAAATAAACAGTAAAATAAATGATCAATTAAAATGAAATTATTTTAAAAATTTGAACAATAAAAATTAGTAATTAAAAGTAAAATTTAATTATTTAAATAATTATTTTTTGAATAAATTATATTTAAATAAATATTTTTAAGCTTAAAACTGCATTGCTTGAAAAATTTCTTTATATTTAACGATTTTCCGCTTAAAAATCAGTTAATTTTTAGAAACAGCACACCAAAAAAGCAACAAATAAATGAACCAATAAAATCGCAAGCAGATTCGTTCCTTGTGCGCCCAAAAATTTTATCATTTCTTTCATTCGTTGAGGAAAATTTGCCCCACTTGAAACTATACAATAGTGAATTGACTATCCAATAAACCGCAATCTGCCTTTGTACATATGTTTTAATTGCTCGACGACTATTCGTCTTTGATTATTTGATCTCGCACGTGCAGGATCATTTACAAAAAACCTGCAGCGAATAATAATCCTGTTTCTTTTACATAGAATTAGACCCAATAAAATCGCAGGTATAAACTCCAACTATTTGCGCATTGACCAAATTTGAAATAAATAAGTGGGCCCCACTTGAAACTATGTAAATTAAAGACCAATCTCAATTGGGACAGATGTTTTAACTCCGCGGCGACGATTCGTCTTCGATTATCTATCCCCCACGTGTGGCTTCATTTACAATTTGCCTTTAACAAATAATAATCCTTTTTTTCTATTGATAGAGAACCAATAAATATGCAGTTTTAAACGAATGCTATTTCTTCGCGTTAATACTTAAGAAAAAATTGTTTTTTGCTTAAAATTTCTTTAAGTAATGACCAATGGGAATTATGATACAATTTATTTGAAAAATTAATCGTATTTAATAGTTAATAGCAGATAATTAAGTGCTGGGCATAAATTTTAAAAATTAATTAGCATAAAGTTGATAATTGGCTGTTTATTCGGCTTGAATTAATTATTAAATGTAAGCGAAAGTGAAATCAACCAAAAGGATAAGTTATGTTAGGCAACTCAGGCAACACTTAGTCCTTTTTATAATTTATTCTGTATTTTAGCATTTTATTAGTCAAACTCAAATCCATAATTTTATAACTTAAATTTAATCATAAAGCGAGTTATTACTTTAATGTTAACTTATAAAACATAAAGAAGTAATTTTAATGAATTTCATAATAATTTTATTTTGTTTTATATCAAAAATTTCACAAAAATTATAATCTTAATAAATAACAATACGCATAATATTCGTGTCGTTAATCAATATTTTTTTATTCGTATAAACATTAAGAGAGGCAATACCATCAATTTAATATTATAAGGATCGAAAACATTTCAATGAACATACAAATACTTTAAAATATATTATTATAAAACATATACCAACAAAAATAAATCGACGAATATCGAGTTTTTTTTTTATATTTTGTAACTCCTTTCTATTACCGATTTTGATAATAATTTCCTTCAGTTTTTTTGAAGAGATATTTTTAATGTACTTTTAATGTATAATAATGTATAATACGAACGAATGCATGTCTTTTTTAGTGTATTAATAATTAATGTTTCACTGGGGAAATAAATAATAATAATAGATTTGTGCTGCCCAGAAGGGGAAGAAGGAAATAATGAAACTTTTGGCACTTTTTCGTATGCAAATGTCCTTAATTGTTATCGTTCTAGCTAAGAGGCCAATATTTGTCTTCACTTGGCTCGAGTAACCCGAGAGATACAATTAGCAGTTTAATACTTTTCCTTATTTATCTATTCATTATATAAACATAATACGCATCGTATTTCCTACGGTTATTACTGTTTGTCTCGCATATAGTAGAAAAGAACAGGCAGTGAAAACGGCGGTGAAAAACGAGATTTTTTTCTTCTTTAATGAAGAGAGCGCGGCGCGTGAATCAGAAATGTTGCGTTTCGGTTTAGGGCTCGTGCATGTCGCCCTTGTTGAATCCGCGCGCAAAGTCCAACTGGTGCACCCTCAGTTTATTGGCTAACTCGTGGATCACGTCTTTGAAAATCAACGTGTCCACATTTTCGCCCAGCATGTAGAACAGAAACCAGTCGCCCATCTTGCTCTTGCGTACTATCAGATCGATGTCTTCCTTCTTGATCAGTCGGTAGCGCATCCGTAGCAGATGGACTCTCATTCGCGGCGATAGAATGATTATTATTCGGTAGACTACGGTGAGGAAGGTGAGGCAACTGAGGATGACGAACCAGAACCAGAGGAAGACGTAGATCTTCTCGTTGACCACGTTCAGCGGCAGTATGCAGATTGCGTCGTGGCGCTCGATCTCGCCGGACACGCCGTACTTGTAGAAAGTGCACTTGGTCATCTTCGGGAATATCAAGATCAGGGGGTCTATGCGGTCCTCCTGGTCGCTTTCCATAAACTGGAGTACTTGGATGCCGAAGTTTAGGAATGCGCCGTCAAAGAATCGGTCCATTAGAAACATTTGCCCTTAAAATTTACACAAATTTCAGGTTTTTTTTTTTTCTTTGATATATCTCAAAAATTAATTATTCATTCATTTGTTAATTTTTAGTTTCGATTTTAAATGCATGATTTCTTGATTTCTGATAAGTAGGAGTCAAAAGGCCCTAAAATATCCATTCATAAACCGGAAAAACATGGATAAAATTTTAGCTAGGATTTTGATCATGGATATATGCCTTATAACTTAAGAATTAAATTCGAAAATTTTAATTAGTTACATTTGAGAAAATTTGATTTATACATTGCAATCATCTCAGAAATAGATACCGTGCGATTAAAAAATATTTCCGGTAAACTAAAAAGACATAAATTGAAATGTATTTTTGATTTTGATAAAGAATAATCCGCTCTATAAAATGAGTAAAAAAATTAAAAAATTGAATGAATGATTTTTGAGAAAAATTGATTTTAATGTTGCACTCACTTTTCGTACACATTTAGAAATGGACGCGCGCATTTACCTCTTATTTCCGACAAAAAAAAAAGAAATAAATAAAATTTAATTTTTGATTTGGTTAAAGAATAATATGCTGTATAAAATATGAGCGAAAATTTAAAAATTTAAGAGGTGACTTTTAAGTGCTTTTAAGAAAAGTTGACATAAATAAGGAACTTCTTTTACATGCGCTATAAGAGCGGACACCGCGAACTTAATAATTATTTCCGGAAATCCGGAAAGATATAAATGACAATTTCTTTTGGATTTTGGTCCATTAAAACAAAAGAAAATCATTTAAAAAAATCCGTTTCTCTCCATTTTTCTTTCAATTTTATATTAATATGTTATTAATATTCATTATTCTTGAATAAAATAACTCTGAAATTGAGCAAAAAAATTTCTGGCAGTAATTCAAAAATAAACCATAAAATAATAGAAATTTTCTAATGAGTTGTTCAATAAGTTACTCTGGTTTCCACAAAAGCAAACTTTGATAAAAAAAAATCCCTGATCGTAGCGCAAAATATATCAAAATTCATCATTCAGGGCACAGACCCAAAAATCGTAGATATCGGTGTTAAATTAACAGTGAAATCGGTGAAATTTGTTAAAATTTAAAGTAACTTAATTAATGATTTCAAAACAATAAAGGTTGCTTTTTTCATAGTTGAAAACTGATTTTTCAAATTTAAAAATTTTGGTTACTTTCAAGTGAAGATAATTTAAAAGATTAGTAATCCGAAATAAATGAGGTGGAATTACATGAGCAGTTGAAAAAGTGTACTGACCTACAACATTAATGAGTGCCAACAATTCGCAAAAGTAATACTTGTACGCCCACCAATTGTGGTACCGAAAGTTCTCCCACAAGTAGTCGATCATGAGCTTCTTCTTGATGCGTTTCTCTGTCTCGGAACAGATGCCGATGTCGAGGTCCATCATCAACGCGTGTATTTTGCCCCCTTCCCACGACTTCCACAACCATCGCGGTGTGTAGAAAAGAATTGCCTGCAAATATAATCAATATTCTTTAAAGTACGCAGACTTCGAACACTAATTACATAATTTGGCTGCGCTCCAAACACCAGCAACAACAACTAAAGTCTAAAATCATGGGTGGTGAATTCAGATATTGAATGTACACCAGGCCAATATTTCCGAACACTTTATTTCCGCAAATTAAAAAACAAAAATGCGCGTTTTACAAACTTTATTTTTTATTTTTATTTGTTTATGTGTTGTACGTATACAATACACATGCACAGCTAGATTTCGGGAGGCATTTATGTCTTGTCAATGGATTCTGAACTGTTAAATAAACTCGTAAAAGCTACGAGATTTGCCCGCTTTATAAATAGTCACAAATTAAATATACCGTGCACTTTCTTTTGCTCTTCCTCGAAGAGGAATCGGACTCAAGTTAGAGGTTTCAGTTGATGCTTTCAGTTATGTTTTATATTTAGAAATATGGGTTAATATTACTCGCTATACTTAAACAAAAGGTTCATTTTACTTAAAGTGGATCATTAACGTTGATATTTATTTTTTAATTGAAATTTAACTAATTTTTTTAATTAACTTATGCAGTAATTAATTAATTAATTTTATCCTTAGGTGTAAATCCATCAAAATGCCAATTTAAAATATTATTAAATTTTTCAGGAAAATTTTAATTAGTTTGAATTACATGGAAGACTTAAAATACGTTTTTTAAATTTTAAAATATGAAATTTGTTTATAAAGAATTGCGTTGGTAATGCAACAAAAAGCCTAGTAATATTTTGCCAACCTAATTGCCCGCTTTGTTTATATGTACTATACGTGAAAAACTAAAACAATAAGTCGAGCGAAAAAGAGCTTTGATCTTTGCTATTTTTCTGCGCGGAGCACAAAAAGAAGAAAATGAAAAATGAGAAATTACCTTTGGCTTTATAAATAAGTTTAGGAAAGTAAACATTTACTGTTTATACAAAAGCGAACGAATCACTATTAGTACAGTTTATATGTTGCCGGTCAGGTTGACGGTTACGATCAAGGATTTTACTATTATCGACTAATTTAGAAGAGCTGTCATCGCTCGGCGAAGAAGCTTTCAAAGAACTTGCTCGCAGCTTTCAAGCCGGAAAAGTAACGAGAGCAATGAACTGTTTCCGATTACGAATAAATAAAGTATACCTGCACGAAGAGCGTAATGGGAACCCATTGGTAATAATAGTGGATAACTATTTTCGATTTTCCGTTAGCTGATTTCACGCCAGGATAAATTGTGTCTCTGCCCACCTCTTGTCCGAATCCTTCGACGACACTATATGTGGAATTGCTCCAGCAAAAGGTTTCTAATAAAAAACTTGACGGTTTTTGCACAAAATTCAATTATTTTTTTGATTTGAAAGAAATCTCTATACCTATGAAATCAGTGTCAGATTTTCCGGTACATTTGATTGTCTCAGACCACGCGTACTTCGACAGCAGAAACGTGAAGAACAAAACGATTAGGTAAGCCGTCGAGGAGGTCGATAATGCAAATATGTTATCGCACGTTGTGCCTTCTTTTTTCGAGATTAGTTTCGGCAGACTTAACAAGTTCAACAGGGACATTTTCCTAAAGTGAGCACCTCCAACTGACTGAATCCTCCATCGGTTAACGTCTTTGTGTCAATATAAGATAGTCGCAAGTTGTATAAATAAAAGAATAGTTGCGACTGTTATCATAAATGCCGATTTATTTGTCGGTTATTTTTTTCCTTCCTCTCTCGTTTTCAATAATTTGAAAAAAAAATGACACATTTAAAGGCAAAAGGGTTTTTTCGTTGCGTTAACTGTACAGTGCAATCCTTTCTGGCACGCATTAATAATTCATCAGCTCAAAATGATATCATTACTTTGTATGTATACAGTTTGGCTACTTACTAGAAGCTTTTAGATGTTTTGCTAAATTTTAAAATAATCGATAGACGGAAAGAATTTTATGAATACTTATGTGCGGCGATTTTATCGTTTCTTGAGTGAGCTTTCGTTCGCGACACGATTCGTTTGATCTTCAAATCGCGTCTGCATTAATAAATAAATATTGTAGTAAATATTTATTGGTCGATTTGATATTAAAGTGCAATAACTTCAAGACCGATAATAAATGCACACATTAAATTATTTTTAACGTTTAATTGTGCAGCTTTGGGCGCGCTTTATGTTTCCTGCTAAAATTGGCCGTTATTTAGAGTAATTTGTGGCTTGTACTTTTAGATTTTTCCATTTTATATTTAATTCCTTTAGTTGTTTTAAATACATTTACTTCGGAGAAAATGATTAATTCGGCGGTTTTATTATCTATTGAACGTTTTATATCCGCGATGATTCATAATACAAACAATAGTTTGTTTTTTATTCATTTCCGGGAAAATGATAGACAAAATTATTATTAAAAGAAACTTTATTTTATTCCCAAAAAAAAAAGAAACAAAAGGAAAAAAGACAAATAACCTATTGATTGTCAGCTTTAGTAAATTGAGAACAAAAACATGAGCTTAGTTAGTATTCGACTAACACATCGGTGGACCATAAATCTGAACTCTGCGGAATTGAAATGACGTTAAGCGTTGCACTGCAGTGGTGAACGGCTAAAAAATCCTGTTAAACGGTCCCCTGGGGAAGCAAAAAGCCGCATTGTATGTATTATAAGAATTATTTAGCCCCTTATTCTTCCGAACGAATTTAGTTTTATCGATTCAGTCTAATTAATTCTCAGATGGAAAATATTTACATCGGTTTCTGCGGTTTATTTATATGTAAAACATATAAAAGAAGCTCATTAAACAATAATTGATGTCTTAAATATCCGCTGTTTGTTTGATGCGGTACAATAATTTTGGATTCTCATGGGATAACTTTAAGGATTTGGTTTTAGGATTTCAAATTACAAAGCGTGAAAAGGAATCCTCCTAAACCATCAAAAAAACATTCGTTTTGGTGTTGTGTTTATTAGTGAATGGTGAAAAAATATAAATCAAATCTAGTTTTTCTACGGCCTCATGTTCTGCATCCATATTTCGTAAGATGCAATGGGTGACTGTCGCATTCATCATTCCTCTATATTTGACATTACGGTTTCTTTTTCTGGGAGAATTTTCAGGCAGAGAGTTTAAATTGCCCGAGGCTAATGTCTTAATATTTTAGTGAAACCGAAAGTTTCGAATTTCCGGAACACTTTTCAATGATTTCACGTGAAAGAAGTCATTTTTTTAAATGTTTGTTTTAAGTTTAGAAACACTTTTTTGCTTCGTAATAAAATTTGTGAAACTATTTCAATGTTTTTATTATTTTGTGGTTAATTGGGATTTAATCATAATTAATTTAAAATATTAATTAATTTGATTTTAATGTGTTTTTAAATGTTTTTTCTTTTTGGATTTAGTTTTTGCTATTTCTTTTCAATTCATATAATTATAAAAACTAGAAAGAGTTAAAATTTAATATGATTTTGTTATTAATTAATTAAAAAAAGATTTGTATTAAATTATAAAGATTAATTAATTTAGTTTTAAATCTCTTTGAATTCGTAATTTTAGATTTGCTTTCGCTTATGAGATTATGAAAACTTAAAAAATAAACAGATTATTTTGTGATTAATTAAAGTTAATTATTAATGAATTAAATATATTAATTTATTTAGTTTTAAAATTTATAAATGTTGTCCAATTTATGATACTTTTTTTACGATCAGTTTTGGATGATTCATTTGCTTCCTAAAATTGCCTAGTTTTGGTAGTTTAAAATTAAATTAATAATTTAATATAATTTTACAATAAATTAAAACTGATTTCTATTAAAACAAATATAAAAACAAAAATATTAATTTAATTAATTTTAATTTTTTAATACCTTTTGCAATTTTGTTAATTATTACTTTTTTTTGCTTAACTTTTGGTTTATTTTTTGACTTCATAAAATTCTTAAAATTATAATTTTCTTTTGATTAATGAAAAAGTTGAACTTAATTTTAAATTCCTGTGCTTTTTAAATAATTATTTTTAATATTACCAATACTAATTTAAAGTATTTTGCTTATCAATGTCAATGTGAATTTTTAAAATGTTAACATGGTTTAATAAGATATTAAAGAAAATTTAACATTAAAAAAAACCTTGACTAATTTACTCTCCACTAATATAAAATAATAAAAGCCATTTGATAAAAATAAATGTTTTGTCTGTTAAATAACTGACCACCCAAAACATTAATAAAACAAAGAAAAACCAACTTCCGGATAGTTGACCGCTTTCATGGTACTTCCTATTTAACTAAATAGTTCTTTTAATATTTTCGCCTTCCTTTCATTTATAAATAAAATAACATTAATATTTTTTTCTTTTAAAGTTACTTAGTTAAGAAAACTTACTTGAAAGAATAAGCAAAAGCAGACCCACTGATAATACTTGTAGAGGATCTTGTTCTTATCCTCTTTGGAGTTTTCAATTCCGGGATAAGGCACATCGATGCCAATGCGCTTATTGAAAGCGTGCCGCATCAGATAGGTGGTGTGTATCCAGCAGAAGGTATTGAGGACATCTTCGGGTATGTCTTTGGTGTGAATGCAATCGATGGGGTTGCCCACGTACTGTCTCGTGGTGACGATAAGGCTGAACGCAATGAGGACGAGGACGGTGATGGAATAGTGCAACCGGAAGACCGGACAGTCGATATGAATGTTGCTGACTTTGATCAAAGTTTTCAGTCCGCGGAAAATGTCTAACATTTTATTGTAATGATCATCGGGCCGAGTTTATTTATTACTTCTAGAAGCGTCGCTCCAATTTTCGAAACGTTTTCAACATTCACCAACATAATAATCTTTACGCAACGCGCCGCTGTTCCTCGAATACTTTAAATGATTGCATGGAATGTGTGGATTTATTTTTCCCTCTTTTCTCTTTTCCGTTTTTTTTTTTCCTTTAACGTGCACCGCCACCGTTACTTTTCGCTCTTTGCACCGTCATTTTGCACTATCAAAATCAATCTTAACAACTTCGAGGACCGTTTTCCTTTGGAGATTTTACCGAACGCTCTAAGGGGTGGCAAGCTAGGGGGCTAGTGATGCGATTGCGAAAACGTCGTGTCGGTCGTGTTGAGCACGTGCACCCCACTCGCGACCACTACCATATTTTACCGCACAGCGTCCGTCCGGTCCACAGCAACACAGGGAGTGCGAGCGTCGCGACGCTTATTTTAATACTACTAACCGCTTTTCTTAAAGCCGCCAAACCTATGGCTCTGCCACTGTCTCTCTCACGCGCTCTCCACCAGATTTTCATCATTTGGATTGTGGCGATCGTTGCGCTACGCACGCACACACAACCGAAGCAACTATAAATACTAACACGCGCTCATTACAGAGCTAATGTTTTTCTACAAAATACACTCATCTATAGCTCACATTTTAGTATTTTCACAATGTGATCCGTCTCCGTCTCCGTCTCTCTCTCTCTCTCTCTCTCTCTCTCTCTCTCTCTTTCTCTTTTTTGCTCACGCCTAAGTCATTCTGGCGCTGTAAATTTTCTGGCCAATATTGGGCCCCTTAGCTAAAATGGTGTGCATCCGATTTTCACTATTTTTGTGCATTCGTTCGGCAGCAGAAAAATGCATTTGTCATCTTTCGCTCGAATTTGTTTGGGCTAAGTTTAAAGTTTATTGCTTTTCGGAAATTCCACATGTATTTAATATGTAACGCACTGTCGTTATTTGTTTAATTAGTTAATGTAATGTTTTTAAAATATTGGTAATATTTCATTTTGTTTAGTTTCTCTTTCATTTTTCGTCACGAATTTTTTGAATAATTTTACAATGTTTTTTATTATTGTAAGAAAATATAATTTACGATACTAGGTCAGGAAGTTGCATTACATGCCATAATAATTGGTCATAATACTAGTAACAAATGTGGAGAAAAACCATTTAAAAACTGGTCACAATGAAATATCAACAAAAGTACAATTTGCCTTCATCTAAAGCTCAAAATTACCCCAAATAAACAGTGGCTTTATTAATCCACTTAAATAAATAAAAATACATCTAAAAAACTTTTGACAATATCATTAATACCAACAAAAAGAATCCTTGCTTTGACTGTCATTCTTAAAACCAAAAAAAAAAAAAAAAGCTTTTAAAGGGTGTTGCTGCCCACCACCATAAAAAAACTTTAAAGCATCACCCTGCGGCTCACCAATCATTTATTAGAAAAATAGAGGATAAGCCAAGGACTAAATTGAGGTCAGGAAGTGCACACTTCCAAGAAAAAAATGTAACTAAGAAAAATTGAAAAGCTCACCTGGAAAAATAACATGAAAGCGACCCATTGGTAATACTTGACTTGCTTGATGGGCGCTTTGTTCGTCGATGAGTGCGAGAATCCAAATTTCGACTGCGAATTGTCCACTCCTGGGTAAGCCACTTGCAATCCGGGTTTCTTCATAAAAGCATCAACAACTGAATACGTTGAGTGGATCCAACAATAAGTGTTCAGTACATCTTCCGGAATATCTCTGCGTTTTTTAAAAAGAAATTCTTTTTTACACCCTAATAATTCTGATGATTTACTGCGTCTATCCCAAATTATGGTATCATTTCTGTTTTTTTTTTTTTGAAATTATGTTAGACAAATGCAGATTACATGAATAAATTTTATTGAAACCTGTTAAAATACACATATTTAAAATTTTACTACAAATTTAATATATTTTTTACAATTCCATTTCTAAGTACAAAATTTACATCGAATACGAATTTTTTGCAGCTTCGTTAATAGCATCGCTGCTTAATTATTTCTTTACTTTATGCTGAAAAAAGAACTGTAAAATTTCTTTGTGTGGGTCCCAAGCCAATTTGTTTATTTTTCGATCTCTTCTCATAAATTCACCCCAATTTTGATTTATTATATCTTCCAATTTTTTTTCTTTTTGGGTGGGGTTTTGGTATTTTCTTTTCTTTTTTTGCTTTTTTTAGTAATTTTAACAAAATGTTAAAATTTGTTTTGGACACAGACTTCTTGTTAAGTTTTTGATATATTTCTTTTCAAGACGGAATGCAAAACCCTTAAAAATAGTTCATGGATTATTCATCATCGACAATCAAAGATCTCATATCATGGAAATGTAAACCATAATTTGGAATAGAGGAGGAGTATAACTTATTACAATGATTAGAATTGGACTAAACTGCAGTAGATACAACATTTTAAAAAAGAAGCGAGCTTAATGTACAGATAGTCTCTATAAATAATTCATTTCAAAGGTACAAATCGTTTCAATGTATATTAGAGAGAAAGAGATTCGTGTGTTTACACTAAAGGCAATTTATTTTCTTTACCGGGTGATTGTAAACTGTCCCAATTATTTACGAAGAGAAGCTTCTAGGTGCAATTAAAAGGAGCGAGTATTGAACTCTTTCTCTCTATCCATCAGTCTTTTGTAAATTAGCTGCAGAAGCTCGTTCGTATAAGTGTTTTTGAAGTCATTGCCAGTAATTGTCTGTGACTGTATGTGTGTGTTTATTAGGTACGTATTCTATGTACGTGTCCCAGTGATCCAAAATGTAGATTCGCATTTAAACCGCCCTGGAGAAATATCGAAATAAAGCGTAATTGCAAAAGGCACTTTTTAGCCCTTCTTTGATGAGCTCGGGTTATTTTAAGCAGCAACAGATGCCAGAGAGAATTAGGAAATGTTTGGGGAAAACTGCCGATTACGACTGTTCAACGTTTCCGTGCTGTCTGCAGATAAATTATATCTTATGTGTGGTAGTAAACAAGGAAAATTAATTAAGCCACAATCTTCAACCATTAAAGTTTTTGCTAATGAAATTTATATTTGTTTTTTTTTTATGTTTAAGTTTAGTTTTTTTTTTTTCTTTAAACTTATTAGGTGCTGATTTGGGTGTTGATGTGCCATAGTTAATTATCCGTTGTTGGCATTTTTAATTCCCACTTATTTACGTCTGCATTCGTTTTGGAATATAAACACACTGGGGACGTAAATAAGTGACGACGAAAGCCAAAAATTAATTTCTTCGGGAATGAGGTCAAAGATCTTAAAAGCATTAAATTGGGAAAATATTGCTTCAATATGTATGTAACGCAAGGATATTGTTAAGACTTTGGATACTCCCACAACAGTTAAATTAGCTTTTAATACTGGAAGTTTTTCTTTTGTTCCTTTTGAAATATTTCTTTATACATATTTTTTTTTAATTCTAGTCTTTTGATTATTTCATAACAGAAATTTTAAATTTTTAAATGATTAAAATAAAAATTTCTTATTAAAAAAACAATTAATGATTGCAAAAAAAAACACCGAAGAAATACAAATAAAGAAAGTCATGTTTAGCCGCCTACTGCTTATAGTAATGCGAAAAACAAAAGGAAACGCAAATAATGCGCCATTTTTTTTTTTCAGAAACATTGCATGAAACGTGCGTAACCGTTGGTTGTCATTTCCGGGCTGCTTATAAGTTTACAAATTACATCCTTGCAAGATGCTAAAATATGCCTTAGGCAGAAGTTATTAATAAAACGATTACTCACTTGGTATGGACACAATCTATCGGATTTCCCACGTATTGTCTTGTGGTGACAGCGATCGAAAATGTCACCAGCAAAATCACCGTTGCGTTGCTGTGAATCCGAAAGATGAGCGAATCTATCGTCACATGACTTATCTATCAAATAAAAGTTAAATAAACTTGTAATTTTTCTATTACAACATGCCAAGATGCAAATTCATTTTGTATTTGGTATTTTAGGTATAACAAAATAAAATAAAAATTTTAAATTTCAGTTAGTTAAAGAAAACCAAAAAAAAAAAAAGCAAAACATTTCACTGTTGATTGTGAATGAATTTATGAAAATCGTTAAGAGGAAAGCTCTAATGAAATGGTTTTATAGGATGCGTCGGAATGGAAAGCACGTGTTTTCCATTTCTTATGCTTTAACTTCAACTACTAAAAGCACACCTAAAATAATAGAGCTTAATTTTTCAAACATGTGTTGCACTTTTAATGGAAATTCAGGTTTTCTTTTTTTTTTCTTTTTTAAAGCACCAAAGCAATTTTCTTGTCGGCAGTTTGAAAAAAATGTTTGTTTTTCTTGGAATTATATGTGTAATAATACCAATTTTTCTTTTTTTTAGGATTAAAGCAGCAGTAACTTCAATCGGTAAGTCTTTGATATATTTTTTTATAAAGCGAAATATTTTTAAACATTTCTTGTTTACGGGGTAATTAGTTAATGTGGAAAATTTAGATTTGTTCCATATTCATTCATATTCAAAAAAGAAAAATCAAAAGTTTAAAATTAATAATGAACATTTAAAAATACTATTTTCTTTAGTTTGTATGGATTTTTTCGTATTAAACTCAAAATGACTGCTGAATTTAATTTTCGCTATTTGTTTATAAGATACTTAATCCTTTAACAAAATGTAAAAGAAAATATCATTTATATCTTTCCGGTTTTCCGGAAATAATTTTTAAGTGCGCGGTGTTTGCTCTTATTGCGTATGTACAGGAAGTGCCTCATTCTTGTCAACTTTTCTCAATAGTCACTGCTTCGATTTCTTTAATTTTCAATCTTATTCTATAAAGCATATTATTCCTTATCAAAATAAAAAAATAACTTTCATCTATTACTTTTTTCCCAGGAAATTTGTTTTAGATGTCCATTTCTATAGAACATGAAAAGCAAGTGCTACAATTAAATCAATTTTCACCCATTGATTTTTTTAATATTTACTCTCAATTTATAGTGAACATTATTCTTTATTTAAATCAATTGTTAAGTTTTAATTATATCCTTTTAATTTTCCGTAAATAATTCATAAGCGCGCATGGTGTTAATTTCTATAACATACCGGGTGACACAAAAAAGTGTTCCACCCCTGTCATTTTTTTATTTATCAACCGATTTTTACCAAATTTTGTATACCTACATAGTACAACTTTTGCAAATTATTGGCATAAAGTTCAATTTTGTATCACTTCCGGTTTCACCGGAAATGACCTCAACTTTTGATTTTTAAATGGCAACCCCCAATTTTTTTCACTTTTTTGGA
>JASKGO010006307.1:0-12464 GCA_030556065.1 Holobus sp. GC000080
AAGATTAAAAAACGCAAGTTTGAACTTGTTTGATTATATTAGGTTGTTTCACAATAGCAATTCTTAAAACACGTGCACGCACGAAAATATTTACAACACGCACATTGCACGCACGTGAAGCACCTACACTTTCATGTGCGCGGCACGACACGGCGTGTCACGGCGTGCCACGATGTGCATCGGGTTTTTCTTCCTCACGCGCCCACCTCTAATTTCAAACAATAAATAAAATCAAATTTCCCTTAAAAGAAAAACAGAATAACCGACGTTTCCTATGGGAAAATATTAATAACAAAAAACCATAAAATAAAATACTTTAATTTAATTTAAGGTTGTGCCGCTCATTAAAATTACAATTATTTTGAATTACACAAAGAAAAAAATCCATTTTAGTTGAATTATAACCCCATTATCAATCTGTTTTTATTATTACGACCGCATCATGCATTTATAAAGACAATCAAATTGATTGCGTAAAAGGTGAACAATCAAGATAACATTTTTGAGTTATCACTGCGTTGTTTTAGTTAATTTAATTGAAAGAAAGGCGGCAGTGCACTGTTCCGACAACGAAGAAGGGTTGCTTGTCTTATCCGAAGGAGAACTTTTACAGCCGTTCGGTTCGCGGCTCTTGTATTATATCTAAAAGGAAGGTGCGACAATTTATCTCACCGAGACATTGAGGCGTTATAATTATTTTTTCGTTTCGAAAGAGAGAAATTGTATTTAAGGGCGCTCTTGAACAAGCGCGCACAGCACTCGTTAAAAATGATGTGTGCGCCCATTTACGATATTTATTTTCGAGCGAACAATTAACGTTTTCGTGAATTATCGATTAATGCTGCAGGTGGTTGTGTCATTACGTTTTTCCTAATTTAAAAAGAGAGTTCTCACGTGCGAGGCAGTAAACCTGACGCAAATTCGATCGTTTTTGCATGATTAGTGTTCCAATTTAATTCCGTCTATTATTTATTGAAACGATTCACGCACGACTCTCCTGCTCGTCATTATTATTGTTGTTTGGATTTCTTATTAACTACTTCGTTTTCTTTTTTAATTTCGCTTTCGGTATATTATATTTTTACGATCCGCAATATATAGGTTTATTAAACTAAACCGTACATACGCACAAATTATTCGATTGTTATCTGGTTTACAAATCACGCGTCCGAATGTGGCTGTCCGCTCTGGCTGTTGTTGCCGGCAATAAAAGTGGCGATTTTTTTTTTAACGAGAAGTCGTAATTACCGTAACGCAAAAGAAATTATTACCTGCGCGCACAAAAAACGAAATAATAAAACTGTTACGTGTGAAACCTTTGGACTTTAAAGCACTTTTGACTGATGCCTCTTTTTATTATTATATGTTTTTATTTTTTATTTTGGAGTGGTAAACTATCGTTGCGTATGCCGACAGATTGATTCCGATATAGTGGTTGCTCAATTTCCTTCCATAATAATTATTATATCGTTCTGGCAAAATTTTCAACTTTCCAGCGGGAAATTAAATTTATGAAAGGTGCAAGTGCTAATAATAATTTTACTGTCAACCGCGATATATCGTAGCAGATCGGCGCAAGAACGAAAATTATGACGAGATAAAGATCCTGAATGTATTTACTTTCATTTCGCTTTTCAAGTTTTTACAATTTTACAATTTTGCTGCATAGATATATAGAAATTATTAGCAACTTTAGATTGAAAAAACCGAATAAAAATTTCTCAACAAATCGATAATTTGATTTATACATCCAGTTGTTTTTTTTTTCCTTTAACTGAAGGGAGGACGAATGGAAATCAGCATAAAGGCTAATGCGCCAAAGCAGCTGTAAAATAATAATTAGTCGTATATCTTGGTAAAATATCTAGCCGGAGTTCTACCAATGCTGGGGCCTTAATTGATTTAGCAACAGCAACAGCGAACTTGAAACCTTAGCTCAAAGTTTATTAGATGAAAGATTGATGATTCTCGCATCCTTTCACTTGGACGTGTCAAGTTTTAGTAACACAAAATTGGTAAAAAATATGAAAGGCGCTTTTAAATGTTTAATAAATAATGCAAAAATTTGTATTTAGTAAAATTAGTTTCATTTTTTTTTTTTAAATAAGTAAGTAATTCATCAATTATATTCATAACTAATCAACAATGAATACCTGTAATATATTTATTATAAATTTAAATGCTAAAAATTTAAAAAAGGAATATATAAAAACCAACAGTTAATTGAAAAATGCAAACAATCAATTTGTAAATTTTAGCAAACAAGCAATAAATCAAGCCGACTATTGGGTAATTAGTCAAAAGCATAATTACCACTTTGAGAAATGATTTTTTGTTTAAATAATAGTACTTTTGGCATGGCCAATAAATCAGCTCGTTAAAAAAGTCCCTGGCTAATGCATCCGACTTCCTGTCTGATTAATGGAGGCCTGCATGCACATTGTTTTCCGATGCATTTCAGAAGAAGAAGAAGAAGTGGAAGAGGCACGGGGGAGCTAAATAAGTGTTTTTTAATAAACGTTTCGAGTGTCGGCCCGAAAAACGGTAGCAATTTAAGGGGGCAAAACAACAAATTATTGTGTTTTCAGTGTATAGTGGGTCGGTTTCCGAAGTGCACACATATAAAAAGGAAGTATTCTTTCACCTCGCATCCGGATAATTATAGCTAAATGTAAGTTGCACGTACACACACACAAGTAAGTAGTCGTAGCTACCGACAGCTATCTTCGTTCCCTCTAATTCCATGCCTTTTATATCAATTACAATATCAACGCCAATAATCGGCGCAAGGATAATGAACGGGTGCCACATCCATCTGCAATAGTTGCTCATACACCTCTATAGAGACATGCAATGCACACCAGTTTTCTAGTGCTCCGAGAACACCGATCCGGAGATATTTTCTTCAGCGGCGCGTTTTGCAGAACACACAGAGCCAGAGAGAGACGAGACGCACGGAGATAATAGTTAGAGTAAGACTTCCAGGAATAAATACACATAAGCAAATAGCAACACATCAGGTGTTTGTTTTATACCTTTTCGATTCGATATCTAATCAATCGACAAACGTATTAAAGAGCCGTTATAGTTGGCGAAATGACCAGCGTTTAAAATGCCAATATATGTAGTATACCGTAGACAATGCGGTTGCTGATTTTAAACTTTGATTTTCCGTGTCATGTTCTCCAATAGCAAAACTTATAGATTACGAAATGATAGAATATTGACATTTTCGATTTGAATTAAATTATCTGATGCTTTATTAGTATTATACTTTTTTTTATTAATTAAAAGTTTTCCAAGAATAAATAGGGTTTTTTTTAAAGAATGATTTGAAGAATGTTTTATAATTATCAAATTTGGCTCAAGATAAAAAATAAGAAAGATGTTAAAGATTTCAAATTTATAATAATTATTTATGACTCCCTTTGTCCCCAATAGTTAGCTAAAACATATTACTACAATAATTTTATTGAAACTTTATTCAAAATTTTAAAGTACATAATTTTCAAAAATTTTGAATTTAGTTGCTCTGGTCGCAAGTCAATAACTACGTTTTTTCGTTTTTTTTTTCAATAATCGCCCATATCTCAAAGATTTATAGAATCAAGCCATACCATTTTAACGGGAATTATTTGGAATTTATATTTTTTCTCTCATTTTTTTTAACTAATTATGACAAACGGTTCAAACAATTTTGAGTTCAGACTACTATTTATCTATAGATAAAGAATTGTTATTCAAAATGAAATAATTAAACCCGTTAAAATAATTAATCTCCGTTAATCAGAGATTTTTAAAGAAATCTACCCCATAATTTGGGACAGAGGGATTATTTACTTATAGTAGAATGAAAACATTATCAATAAGCAATAAGCTATAAGCATCTCTTTTAAATTGGATAACTAAATTTTTCCTGGAATTAAATGAATTGAAGTTTCTCCATTTTTTTATGAGAATTAAAAAGCGAAAGTTAAAAAATGAAAGGGTAATGTTCGAAAATTAGAAAACTTAGATTACAAATAATAGTGTGCTATTTTTTTTTTTAATATAAATTATTATTGATTTGAAGTTTTTTTTATATATTAAAATCAATGAAATAAGCTGTATAAAAAATAAAAATACAAACAATTTCTAATTTGTAACATAAATTATTGAATAACAATTCTAAAAAAATGCAGGAAAATTATAATTTTCAAAGAATTTTATCATCGATCTGAATTTAGCGATTTGTAATTTTAACTTCTTATAAAAGTAAATAAAGCAAAATATTCTCGGGATAAAGTAATATGATTTTTTTAATCAAGTAACTTCAAAATAAAAAATCAAAAAATGCAATAGATACAATATTACAAATAAAAAAAAAAAGTTAATTCATTATTTTCTGAAAAAAAAAAAAATAGCTACAGGCAATTTTCAACATGAA
Source organism: Holobus sp. GC000080 (assembly GCA_030556065.1). Taxonomy (NCBI): domain Eukaryota; kingdom Metazoa; phylum Arthropoda; class Insecta; order Coleoptera; family Staphylinidae; genus Holobus; species Holobus sp. GC000080. The sequence continues at coordinate 4,427 of JASKGO010006307.1, forward strand.
AACCTAAGTTTTCCAAGAATTATATTTATATACCAAACACTTCAAGCATCAATATCTAATCAATCAACGAATACATAAAGAAAACCGTTATACCTTATAATAAATAACCATCATTTAAAATTGCACAATACCAAAGCAAAACAATGCAAATAGCGAATTTACCGACTTCAAATTCATACCTACATCGAAAGCAGAATGAAAAAAAAAAAAAACCGATATTAATAGCGGCTTAAAAATGCAGACAAGATAAGTCATTTCCTGGGCACTCGTACATATAAAGTGTGCATGTCATTCTTTAACTGTAACGTGTAAAAAACCATGCACACATATACCTATACGAACGTACATGTACACACAAACAGCATAAATAAATATAAATATACGAATGCGTGTATTATGAAAGTATAACATTTGCGAAAACCTCTAGGCGCTCAATTTAAAGACGGGGGCAGCTTTCTTCGGCCCACGTTTCACTGCTGCCGTTTTATCTGCGCTGCACATACTGCGAACGGTAATAAAATGAAACAATTGCACAATAATCCCTGCGAGCTAGCAAGGTGAATATTATAATAAAGTGGGTAGCCTTTATAGTATAGTAGCTCGTTGTTTTATTATTTGTAATGGTATTGGTGTTGCGGTCGCGTAACACGCTCGCCGATTTTTGGCCTAATAAATTGTCAGATATCTGCGCGGCACTAATTAAAGATAGACGCGTGGGCCGCATATCCGAAAAATTCAATTTGGCATTCATTATAATCGCGTATGTATAATTAATAAGTACAATTTATAACACATCAATCAAGCGTTTGAGCGAAATGTGAGTGCTGGGCGCGCGCTTTTCCCCGACACTAATTGATACTTTAAGATAGTTTTCGTCAAAGCGTGGGCTTCTAATTTATTAACACATATTGTGTTCGGGTCTTTTAAAAAATTTATAACTGTTGCTTTTTGCTTCTTGCATACATTTTTTTTTTAATACAAAAAAAAATATGAAAGGATTTAAAAAAAAATTTGATAGATTATCTTACGAGATGTGAAAAACAATGGCACTCTTTGAGTTTGTCTCTGGAATAGGAACACTTGTCGAAGATTGTTGTGCGTGTTCAAGTAGCTAGCGACTAGAGTGCGGACAGTTTTACGTCCATTAGTGTCCGCGTATTTGTGTGGGCTGCGTCGAAAGATGCTTTTAACGATTATTCCTCTCTGTAAACTTCGATTTTTTCAATGCAGCCATCAAGTATACCACTAAATACCCATAGTGACCAATAAAAAGCCCAATTATGAGGCCATCATACACGTATTTTATATCGTTGAAATATTTACGTATTTACATCTGCAAACATTTCATCGCACACATAAAATTGCTTATTCAAAGCTCATCCACTTTATTTTTTCGAGCAGCACTAAAATTTCCTTCTTTTTCTCTTAAGATTTTTTTGCCAAAATTTTCCAAATTGAAAAAACTAACCTAAGCTTGGTGGATAATTTCGATACTTTATTAATATCCGGGGAATACAAATAAAAAGGACGCTTAGCTAATGGATTCGCAATACAAATAAATTAGGAAGTCCTGAAAGGATTTCTTCCGGCAATACACAAATTTCCTTCATTTTTTCTGAAACACTTTCCAAGATTTTACAAATTTTAAAAAAACCTAACCATACTTAACCTAAATTTAGCAGCTATTTTATTCATATCCAAATGGTGTAGTAAGAAAAAGGACGTTTAACAAAAGGATTCGCAATATAATTAGACAAGAAAGTGCTGGGAGGGTTTTTTCAACAAACACTTTAATTTCTTTCTTCTATCTGCTGCTTTTTCCAAGATTTTTCATTATATTAATACTCAAATAGTATAAATAAGAAGGATGTTTAACAGAAGAATTTGCAATACAAAAGTTAGGAAAGTCCTGGAAGGATTTCACCTGATAGATAATACTCGAATTCCCTTCCTTTTTTCTGATACTGATGCAATTTCCAAGATTTTTCACATAAAATTAGAAAACTAACCTAATTGAACCTAAATTTACCAGATACCTCATTAATATTTAAGTGATACAAATAAAAAGGACGTTTAGCAATAGAGGATTCGCAATAGCAATAGATAAGGACGTCCTGGAAGGATCTTAAAGATGTACATTAGTCATTAGAAAACAGAAGAGTGTTTTTCCAAGCACAGAAGTCGAGTGAAATGTTAATTGATTCTGGTGCTGGCTGTTCCCTTTATATGCGTAAGTATGTGCGCGTAATTAAGAAAATTACGGTGGTTCGCGGAAACGTCAAGGTTTGAATTAAAGTAGTCAACGACAAGCTTTCATCGGTATTATTATTTAGCTTGTTTTGCAGATTGCATAGACGACGACGACTATACGACGACCAAATGACTACTACTACTACTATTAAGAGACATATAACAAAGAGCAATACAAAAGCAGCAGCAGCAGCAGCAGCCAGCAACAGCTAGAGCACCGTCACGTAGCTCTACAGAGACTATCTCGCTGAAGAGAAATAACTTTGCTGCAGGTCTCTCTTTCGTAAATCATACTTGTCCATCAACATCAGCGTGTCGTGTCGCGTTTAAATTTATTCCGTTATGTGTAATTCATACTACAAATTAGGTTTAACTTAATTATAATTTTAAGCTCACTTCATTTTCCAAACATTTTTCTATTTTTATTTGTATGCTTCTTATGTGTTTTGTTTTTTATGAAAAAATCTAGTGAGGGCATAAAAAATTTAGAAAATTGTTAGTATATTGAAATATATCATTCATTGCTTTCTTGTAGCTGTTTATGGGCCGATGTAAGAAGGCAAGAAAGTAGCCTATAAATACCTAATAAATAATCGATTCGATTTAATGCGGCACTTATTAAGTATAACAAAGACCCGATAAATCATAAGCTCCTTGCGCTTATCATGCTCGAGATTTATTAAACTACACCTCTCCTTATTCTTATCTGCTTTTTTTCTGTATATTCTTCTTACGAATTCGTATATGACCAACTACAGTATAAGTTATTAGCAGCATTTAATCACACTATCGGTCAATATTACATCGATAATTAAAAGTCCGAAGTGATTTATTTCGAACGTCGCTTAGTCAGCTACCACGCAAAAGGACTTTACTTCTCACATACGCAATGTATTTTACATTTAGTTTCAGATATAATTATATTTCTGGTGTAAAAAAGAAATTAAATTTCTTGAGGAATGTTTTAAAATTATCACTTACTATCTAGGTACATGAAAATATTTTAAAAGTGCTTGCACAAATTCTATAAATTAGAGATGCATGACAATTTATCAAAGCTTGTTTTTATCCATTAATGGCCATTAATGATAACTTTAGTGTGTGAAAGTTACACAACTTTACCAAAGGGTAAAAATTACAAATGTATTTATTCAACCTCCTTGGGTGTTGAATGCATCTGCTTAATACCAATTTTCCGATCGCTACATATCAATAATCGCTGGTCTATATGCACGGGCTCAGGAATTAATTATATCGTCAAACTTATAATTCGTGGCAATTACTAGAAATTTTTATTTTTTGACTGAATATAAGTGCTCTCGAAAATACCACTTGCAAAGATGTAAAATCATAGTAATTAATATTCAAATAATAATTACTTTATTAAAAAAAATGTTTTAAATATTTTTTTTGTGGAATTTTAACAGGAAATAAATATAAAAAACATAAGCAAAATAACATAAAAGCCCAAGAGTTGAAAGAAGAAAAAATGAATTTGATAAATGCATTGGCGCCTATCTCAAAATGTCACTTCACATCTCTATTGCTCTGCCAGGACTCAACCAAGAGGTATAAAAATACTGGTAGCTTCTAGTTTGAAATGACAAGACTTTAAGTTGTCTTCGTTTTCAGTCCATTTATAACTATTCGTTATTGTTGTTATCATCTCTGAGTGAAGACATTTAGTTAGAGGTTCGAATTTGTAGTGACAGTCCAACTATTTTTGTTTAATTAAAAATTTTCTTTTTCTTTTTTTTAAGTTTCTTGCTTCAGTTTTAAAATAGAAAAAAAGTCCTTATAAATGGATTAAAATAAAAACTGCAACATAAAAAAAATTGCAAAAATTCTGTACTTTTTCGTAGTTCCAGTTTTTATAGCTAAACATAAACAAAAATCATCATAGACATAAATAATTTAGCAATTATTACAAATTATTAGAAAACAACAAGGGAATTTGGATGACGACCAAACTATGTGGTCGTTGGGTACTTGAGCGTCACTGAGGCGCTTCGGTAGAGCAACATAGAAGAAAATACGGATCATTGAAACAGGCAGCAACAGGAACAGGAGCAGAAGCATCGACGGCGAAGACGACGTTGGCGAAGAGAATGAAAAAGAAGAAGAAGCTCGAGAAAAAAGAAACGAAAAACGTAGAAAAACTGGTGTAACAAAGTCGGCGTGAATGCTTTCCTTCGTGGAAATTATGAAGAATGTACGCGTACATATTTACGAGACAAGTGGGAATGCTTGGGTCGCTGGTGAGACCGTAGAGTACCTTTTGGATTCTGCATGTGTCTTTCTTGTTGCTTCTTGCTATATGCGATGCGAGAGAGACTCCTTGAATTACGAGCATCGCGGAATTGTACGTGTGCTTATGCGTGTGTATGGAGCGCTAACAAGCGTAATTTATCTGTTGTTGGTCGGGATATTATAACTTTTGCTGCTCGTATAACACACCGACTGTCTGCTTGCCACTTATTTGGTATTAGTCCACTGGACCAAATCGGAATTATTATTGCTCGTAAATATCTTTATGCTCTAAATAATTTTTATGGTATTACATTCGTATAAGAATGAAAAACTGCTAATGTGCTACAATACATACTCAATACATAAATGAAACTGTGAGGACGAATCACTAAAAAACCCACACATGCGTTTACAGATGGACACGAATCGCGTGGAGATGGGAGAGAGACTTTTTTTCTGGATGAGCTTTGGCAGAATTTCCCAAAAATTTATTTATCGGTCTAGCGACTTTTGTACGCTGCCAATGTCCGATATAATTACGAGACAAAGGCGGCGCTCAGTGGAAACACTTTGCGGCAGGTTAAGATTTAAATGAGTCTTTTTTTCTAGCGACGACTTAAAAAAAGAACTCGAATAGAAAATTAACTGCTTGGTGGAAAATTTTCTTATAAATGTGTCCAATGCTTGAAAAAATTACTTAGTTGTCAACATATTTTACTGTACAATACTGTTTTTTTTTTCTATTTTAACTTTAAGTTATATTTTAGCTAAAAATGTCTACTTTTATTTGGTTAACTTAGGTTAGTAATGGTTGACATAATGATTTTTAACTAAAAAAATCGTTTTTTTGATGATTAAACAATTTTAACATAAAATTTTCTTTACATTTTCTTTAAATTTTGAAGTCCGTCATTGAAAAACTGAAAATTAACTGCTTAGTGGAACAATCTCTATAAAAAGTGTCCAATTTAAAAAGAATTAACTTTGTTGTCATCATATTTCATTATTTAATACAGTTTTTTTTTTGTATTTTAAGTCTTATTTTAATCTAAAAATGTCAACATTTATTAGTTTGGCTTAAGTTAGTGAAGTGAATACTTATATTAACTAACTTATTTTTTCAATAATTAAATAATGTCAGCTTTTTTTTTAATTTGGCTATAATTAAAGTTTTCCTAAAATTAAGGAAAGCTGAATTTTTCAATTTTGAGTAATTAAAGTTATCCTATACTTAAGGAAACTGAAACTTTTTCGATAAAAAATAAACATTCAAAAGAATGTTAAAACGAAATTCAAAAAGTTATTTAAACAAAAAATAAACGAGCGGCATTAGTAAATGTAATTAGTTAATAGCTATCCAACATTCTGGAATGCATGTAGCGCGAAGATCAATTTCGTGTTGAATAGCCAAAACGAAAGTACAAGAACAAAAAACCAGAAAAAAAAATCATAAATACATGTCGGCCGTCAATCAGCGACGCAGCTCTAGAAATAGAAAGCGAGAACGCTTCGCGATGCATCGAAATTTTTCAAATTCTAAAATTATTTTCGGTTGCATCGTCGATACATGTACGGCACGCACCGCGCTGAAATGAATGCATTTAAAGTGACGAGCCATCATATTTATAGGCGTACGCAGGTAAATTGGCGTCAAAGATAATAAATAGTTGTACGGCAATTAAGCGCAAGCTAAAATTACGCAATCGTGAAATGGAGACGTTAAATAGAAGAAGAAGATGAAGAAGAAGAAGAAAGTGCGTGCACACATCGGTTTCTCAAAAATCGCCAACTGTCAGGTATGTTGTTCAAACACTCTTAATCTTCGCCGTAGATCATAAACGTCGCGGGTGCCACCGCAATAGAGCAAAGAGAAAAAAGAAGGAGCAAGAGCAGACGATTTGTAGCATCACGATGGCTCTCTCGGCGTGCGGAGAGAACGAAAATGGTACATACGGTCCCGTCCGTCACAGCACCAGCGGCACACATTGTGCCCCCAACGGCCTCTCGTCTCTAAACATAGAGTGCCCTTCTTTCGCGTTGCCAGCCGCCCCCTCATTTACCACTCGTTTTGCTAAATATAACTCATACAGATTTGTCGGCTATAATGCCGCCGCGCTTCTCTAGCCGCTCTCTCGCTAGCTAGGTGATTTACTCGCTTGTTTATAGTTTTATTACAAGGCACTAAAAGCGCGCACCAAATAAAACTCAAGCAGCCTATCTGTAGGTGCCTGTTTGTTGCAAATGGGCACCGAGGAGGACTGGGAAACGAAATTATGAAGAATTGAATGGAAAGAGAGCATAAGTGCTGGCCGCCACCAGGTTTAATTCAGTATTAATATCCTTAACGCTTCTTAATGGCTTACAAAATAGATATCCATCATAATTTATTTCGCTTATTTTGATCTTTTCTCTTTAAACAATGATTTATTCGCGACTGCAGCCGCTCTTTCGAATTATAATTAACTATTAATTACGCGCGTACGCTCCGCTTTAATTCGCTCTACTGTACATTCATCATTTGCTGCCCTACTAAATCAAAGACAGTTTTTTTTTCTTCGTTGATTTGCAATTTCTATTTTATATTTATATTTTTGGGAAAAATTGGTAAATATGTATGTATATACCAATAGTTGTAGTGTAAGAAGTAGTTTATGTGTAAGCGTATGCAAAAATATGAGAGCAAATCTTGATTAGTGCGAATTTCGCTCTCTTTCTCTCTTATACGTGCGCCAATTACAATATTTTATAAATACAAACAAGAAGCGAACTCTTGTGTGCCGCGACTCTTAATCAAATTCACAATCTAAATTGCTATCTCTTGCCTCAGCATATTTTCTTTTTATATGTAGGTACCTACTCACACATTCATTTATTTTCGGATTCAATTTTTTATTTTACATTCTCCTGACCAATTTTCTCTTGCCAATTTATTACTGTAAATATTTACTGACCCATTAGTGAAAGGTATAATGAAAATCTGTACTTTTTTCGCCGTTCTTGGAAATTAATTTATAAGAGTTTTTTGAAAATAATGTACTTGAATATTAATCAAGTAAAAATTTAGTAGTTTCAATAAAAATTAATAAAGTAATATGTATTTGTATTCTATAATTTGTCAGCTTATTTTAAATGTAATGATATAACCATTTATATCTTCATTTTTAGTGAAAACTATAAAACTAATAAATATACATATAATTCTAAATCTATATAAAACCCCTATGTGTCCTTTAAATAGCATATTTTAACTATATATAGTATGGCACCCGGTTGGCCTAGTGGTGTAGGTGAATGCCTACCACCCCGTGGACCCGGGTTCGATCCCCAGGTCATGCCCTTTTTATTGAGAAGGTAGCATATGCCGTGTCTTATGTTGCTGCTGAGCAGTCGCCACAGTTCGCCCCTTGATTTATCACCGTGTAAGTCGGACGGGTGTGCGTTGTCTCAGCAGTGACCGCTAAGCCATGGCAGGGCATTCGATGTCTTGAGAATGGATGCTGGGGAGTAGTCGGGATAGGGCGCGCAGTGGGTAAGACGC
>JASKGO010006308.1:0-10211 GCA_030556065.1 Holobus sp. GC000080
CAAGAACCGTTTGAACTGGTTCTGAACTGATTCAAAATTGGTTCAGAATTTGTTGGAACAGAGGACAAATAGTTCCGAACTAGTTCGAAAATCTGTTGGAACGTCAAATTTCTACTGGGCATGCTTCTCACAGTTCTGAACTAGTTCGCCACTTTGTTGGAACAAACCTATGGTAAAACATGTTTAAGTTAAATTATTTGATTAATTTTTCTTTTAATTATAACAACCACTAATTTAAAGGCGATGCATTTTAATTATAAACATTTAAATCAATTAAAATTAAAGATATTGCTGATATTATAAAGCCTAGGAAGGCTTTTTCACAATTAATAAAATGAGAGGTTTCCAAATTACCATTTACGTTTTCTTTTTAAATATTTCTTCTTTGATAATTTTTTAGTTTAGTTTCAATTCGATTGAAACTTTTCTTACCGTTAGTAACAGGCCCTTTTCTCAAATTAATATTAAAATATTTAAGTATTACCTAAATGGGCCTTTGTGACCATTGAAATCCCATGTTTAGTCTCATTTGGCACACACGGTATAATCAATATAATCTGGTTAATTAATAAAAAAGGTATAAATTTTTTAAGTTAACAAATACCCGTAACTTTTGATTTTTAAATTTAATAATCGATTTTTTAGGATAAAAATGTGAATCTAGATTTTTACATCTAAACTGCTTCAATAGTATTTTAAAATATCTATTGGAAAGGTCTCCTTGGAATTAATTATCAAAATTTATTCCATGTCAAATAATTACTTATTAAATAGTTACTCGAAAACTTGTTGCAAATTTTGAATATTCAGAGGCTTTCAATCAATAAAATAACAAAGAAAAAAAAAATTGGCACATCAGGTATTCTTGTGATATCTTACTATGGTTACCATTAAAGTTTTTTTTCTTATCTAAAAATTAAGCAAGCTACTGAAAATTTGATAAATTATTTAGACAGCGTGTTAAAATATCTATTAGTAATAATTATTACTTTTTTTCTACTTCAAATTGATTTTTGGAATTAATTATCAAAATTTTTTCTATGCCAAATAATTTTCCTATAATAAAAAACAGAAATCGCCGATTTTTTCTGATTAATTCGGGAGCCAGAAAACTATTGGCCAAATGGGCCTTTGTAACCATTGAAATCGTGTCATCCAGTATATGCTTACGATCTAAATTCGAGTACCTTTTATTTAAGTACGCAAGCTAATTGAAAAACGTCATTTTAATTTGTTTGCGACGGAAGTAATCATTTTAAAGTCTCCTAAGTGCAGCTTCACTTTTAAACTTAATGTGATTATTTTTATGTGGAAAGGATTTTCAGTAGTTTTGAAAATTAAAATTAAAATTTTACATAAAATACCTTTTAATTTCAATTAATTTTCTTTTTATTTGAAACAATAAAAAGTTATACGGTAATTTTTGAGATAAATGAAAGCAGTTTTGTACAATACTTTAATGAAATTAAAAAATAAAATGCAAGGGTTGGTTTTATTAGAGTTATTTAATGATACAAATTTCCTGGACTAAATTTTGACAAGGAATTAAAGAAAAATTTGAAAAGTTTTAAGTTAAATTACAATAAACAACCTGAAAACTCAGTAAAAAAATCAGAAAAGTTAGAAAATCGATTGTTATTTTATTACTTCTTGTAAATTAGTGGAAAACTGATGTGGACAATAAAAATAAACTAATTTCTGATTTGATTTTAGCACACAAATAAAATATATAAAAAATAGTTTAAATTTTAGAAAATGTTTTTAGTAGTTTTGAAAGTATTAATTTTTAATTTTTACATGAAACACCTTTTAATTTAAATTATTTTTCCTTTTATTTGAGACAATAAAAAGTTATACCATAATTAATGAAATAAATGAAAGGAGTTTTGAACAAAACTTTAATTAAATTAAAAAGTTAATGCGGTGGTTGGATTTATTAGAGTACTTTAATGATAGAATATTTCTGAACAAAATTTTGACAAGGAATTAAAAAAAAAAACTTATCAACTTTCAAGTGAAACTACAAAAACAACCAGGAAACTCAGTAAAAAAAAAATCAGAAAAGTTTATAAATTTAATATTATTAATTATAAGAAAATTGATGTGGACTATAGAAATTAACTCATTTCTGATTCGATTTTAGCACACACAATATAAAATAAAAAAATAGTTAAAATTATAGAAAAAGTTATTGGGATGGTTGTTAAAAGCCACCAGTTACAATAATTAACATTTCTGTCCAATAAATCAATGGAACAACTTAAATTGGCTCAATAAAATACTTTATTGCATTTTCCAAACATTATTCTTACAGTCAAAACGGTGAAATCAATAAAACGTAACCCAATGAAACCCATTAATGGCAAAATTTGTCAAAAAGATATTTCCCGTCACAAATGTATCCCATAAATTAAAGCCGGCACTCTGAAAAGAAATCGAATGGAAATCAGACGGTTTCATAAGAATAATTAATTGGAGGTATTTGGTTACCATTGGGTCCTTTTCTCCTTTCTTAGCGCCATAACTTTGAAAAAAATGAAGGCTTTATCTCTTCCTTTTAGATCTTCAATCGATTGAATTTTCTTGAAATCTATATTATATTCCGGTCGAAATTAATTACTAATTTCTTGATAATTTTCCCGTTGTTCAAAACCCAACCATCATTAATAATACAATCCGTAACACTCTGTAAGCTCTTGAAGAAGCACCCGGTATAATAATTTAAAATGCTGCTTAATATTTTCATCAGTAACTAAGGTTAAAAGAAAACGAATAAATATAAAATAAAAGTTCTCACTCTTAAATTTTTTAAAACTAAATAAAAAACGCCAAAAAAAAGTGAAAGCATTGAAAAGCTGTACTTATACTTTGGCATTTCAAGCTTATGTAAAATTAAGCTCCTATAAATTAAAAGCTAAAGTAGAATATTAAAACATAACTTATGCCAATAAATATTCGCTCCTCATAGCAGTAGCATAATACATGTAAGCACACAAATTTGTTATTAATATCTTCTCGTTAACAGTTTGCGTCTCATTAATTCGTCCCGTCGATCGATTGCCGCCCCCACCGTGCCGTGCCCTCTGATATAGTATAATAAGTCAATGGAAAAACAATCTATCGTTTCACTTTAATTTACGTTGTACAATGTAAAATGCATCTAACGAAGAGAAAGCTAATTAAAAACATCGCGGAGCGGTCATTAAAATATAATTATGAGACGATAAAAAGCTTCCTCTTTGAAAATACAAGAGCTTTAACATTTACGGCCATTGGTCGGGCGGCTTTGCAAATGTTACGAAATCTTTGCAAAGTGAACTCTAATCCTTTGTTTTGTCTTATTTTAAACGTTTTAATGATTTTAATTTTGACTTTTTTAATCCATACTTTAAAATACAGGGTGAATTGTATCTCCCAGCGAGAAGTATGCACCTGGAATAACATGAAAACTACTCATTTAAAAAAAAAATCCCCGAGACACGTCAATTTTTGTTGTTAATGAGTAGTTTTTCATGTTATTCCTACTGGATACTTTTCGCTGGAACACCCTGTATGATTAAAATATTTTGTAATCGGATTTTATAAGCTTTATGCTCAAATATTGTAATGAATTACTAGCATTTAACTCTGCACTCTACGTAACTATACTTTATATCGTTGATAAAAGTGCATAAAACGCTTGAAAAATATTTTTGTAATTAAAATAGGTAATTAAAACTAAATTTATGTAGAAAGTTTATATGGGAACAAGTGTAGATTATAATAATGCATAAAAGAGCAAAAAGGAAAACATTTGTGTTGTTGCCGGTTAGAATTACAATTGCAAATTACAGTGGCATGCTCTTTCATTACATATGTATAATTCTTTTTGAATCCTTTGCTGCTACCGTAGTACCACTGTTGCGATATCTCTAATTCCTATTTCGTTTTATCTGTAACAACGAAATGTTTTGTCGCTGCTCTAAGCCGAGAGGGCTCTTGTTTGCAGTATATTTCATATAATGCACAATCTCATCCTTATTTAATTAATTTTTTTTCTAAGTATCAACAATTCCCAACAACATCAACAACAACAACAACAACAGCAACAGCAAAATCGTGAAAAATTTTAAAGTTTAATTTCAGTTGAATAATCGCGGCGCGATTGCTCCAATTATTTATTCAAAAGGTTTAATTAGCAAATGATTATTCTGCGACTTAATTTGCACCGGAAATAATTAGTGCGTTTTTCTTCTCGTTTTGTTTTGTTATCGGCGTGCGTTTTGTTTTCGGAAAAGCAAAGGAGCGAAAGCTGTAATGCACGAGCTTGCAAGCGCCGCATTAATTATTGCTGCTCATTTCAGTTTTCTTTTTCGTTATTCGAGTTTTTTTCCATTTTATACTTTGAGTTATGCAGGCATTTTGTTTTTTAATTCGCGTCTTTACGTTTGCTCATTTGCAAATATGCAAATCTGCCCAGATAAATAACAGGATATTATTTTTATAATTACTTTCCTTTCAACAACGCAAGGATTAATTTGAAAATAATTTTTGTTTCGAAAAGAAGTTTACTGTAAATTGCATTTCTGTTTTTTTCTTTTTTTTTTTAATTCTTCTTCATCTTCTTTTTTGGTGTCTATGAATATTACTTTGTTAATTGCCTGCTTAATGCTACTATTTTTATACAAAGTTTATTTTCAATGCATAAATTTCGTTGGAAATTTATTCATTTCGAGCCTCTTTACAGTCAGCTATATGCTTTTTAAGTAAATATTGAGAAAGTTGATGGAAATGCACTTCTCGGCTCAAATTTATTTTGAGCTTGAACCAAGAAATGAACGTTCGACTGCAGTCGACGTCCGGATTGCATCGGACTCGGTGTGTGTTGCAGCGTCGCGACGCCTTCTTTATATGTATCCAAAAGCATTGCTTTTACTTAGATGTACAGGATGGTCGTGTTTTCCAAAAAAATGTTGCTGTTATTCGCTGAAAATCTCTGATTTTCTTTCAATTTTTCATTGATTTTGTTGGGTTTTTGCTTTCATCCTTTGGTTCCGGCCAAAGTTATTAATTTTAACATTGCTCAACTTAGATAAAAACGATATATATAATTAATTAATAAAAGAAGGAAAAAATTAGCAGATTTTCTAACCTAACCTTAGGTTTTAAAATTTGCTGAATGATTTTTTTAGTATAAAAATGACTATTTTAATTTTTACATTTTAGTTGCTTTAAAAGTTATTTTTTGGGATTGAGCAGTTTTGGATTACATTGATTAACAAAATTTTTACTTTTTTTTGTAATTCGAAAACTTGTTGTATATTTCGAATATACAGAGGCCTTCAATCAATAATATATTATTGATTCAAAATTGGAAAAAGGAAATTCAAAAGGAAAAAAATTGGCACATCAGGTTTTTTTGTGATCTCTTACTATGGTTACCAATAAAGTTTTTTTTTCTTTTCTAAAAATTAAGCAAGCTACTGAAAATTTGATAAATTAATTAGACGGCGATTTAAAATATCTATTAGTAATAATCATTACTTTTTTTCTACATTAAATAGATTTGTTGGAATTAATTATCAAAATTTTTTCTCTGCCAAATAATTTTCCTATAATAAAAAACAAAAATCGCCGATTTTTTCTGATTAATTCGGGAACCAGAAAACTATTGCCTAAATGGGTCTTGGTAACCATTGAAATCATGTCATCCAGTATAAGCTTGCGATCTAAATTCGAGTACCTTTTATTTAAGTACGCAAGCTAATTGAAAAACGTCATTTTAATTTGTTTGCGACGGAAGCAATTATTTAAAAGTCTCCTAAGTGCAGCTTCACTTTTAAACTTAATGTGATTATTTTTATATGGAAAGTATTTTCAGTAGTTTTGAAAATTAAAATTAAAATTTTACATAAAATACCTTTTAATTTCAATTTATTTTCTTTTTATTTGAAACAATAAAAAGTTATACGGTAATTTGTGAGATAATTGAAAGCAGTTTTGTACGATTCTTTAATGAAATTAAAAAATAAAATGCAGTGGTTGGTTTTATTAGAGTTTTTAATGATATAATTTTTCGGGACTAGATTTTGACATGGAATTAAGAGAAAAACTTGACAAGTTTCAAGTTAAATTACAAAAAAACAACCTGAAAACTCTGTAAAAAAAATCAGAAAAGTTAGAAAATCTATTGATATTTGATTACTTCTTGTAATTAGCAGAAAACTGATGTGGACAATAAAAATAAACTAATTTCTGATTCGATTTTAGAACACAAAACATAAAATATATAAAAAAAATAGTTAAAATTATAGAAAATGTTTTTTGTAAATTTGAAAATATTAATTTTTAATTTTTACATGAAATACCATTTAATTTCAATTTATTTTTCCTTTTATTTGAGACAATAAAAAGTTATTCCATGATTAATTAAACAAATGAAAGAAGTTTTGTACAATACTTTAATTAAATTAAAAAGTTAATGCGGTGGTTGGATTTATTAAAGTACTTTAATGATAGAATATTTCAGAACAAATTTTTGACAAGAAATAAAAAAAAAAACTTATCAACTTTCAAGTGAAACTACAAACACAACCAGGAAACTCAGTAAAAAAAAATCAGAAAAGTTTATACATTTAATATTATTAATTATAAGAAAATTGATGTGGATTATAGAAATTAACTCATTTCTGATTCGATTTTAGCACACACAATATAAAATATATTAAAAAAAAATAGTTAAAATTATAGAAAAAGTTTTTGGGATGGTTGTTAAAAACCACAAGTTACAATAATTAACATTTCTGTCCAATAAATCAATGGAACAACAGTTAAATGGGCCCAATAAAATACTTTATTGCATTTTCGAAACATTATTCTTACAGCCAAAACGGTGAAATCAATTAAACGTAACCCAGCGAAACCCATTAATGGCAAAATTTGTCAAAAAGATATTTCCCGTCACAAATGTATCCCATAAATAAAAGCCGGCACTCTGTAAAGAAATCGAATGAAAATCAGGCGGCTTCATAAGAATAATTAATTGGAGGTATTAGGTTAGCAACAAATTTCCATAAAATTGCCATTACAATTCGCAGTCGGTGTGATTTATACGGCCAAATGTAGTGGGTAGTAATAATGAATGTTCTCCACAGTCCTCCATTTTCAATTCTACACCCCTGCATCCGTTCTTTCCACCTACTCGTATATGCGTATGCATTTGCTTTGTTTGTCCTTATTTGTCCTTAAGCCCTTAAGGGTTGATATTTACGACACTTCAATACATTATTTTATGTTTGGCTGGTTGGAAATCAAAAATTAAAACATTAGTTACACAGACCTCGATTAGATATGAATAGTTTACGAGGTTTTCAAGCTCGCGCACAAACTTGCAGCACGCGGGGTTAAAACATCCCTTGAAATATTTAAGTTGCCAAAAGCAATAAGTTGAACTGAAAGCAACTGAAAGCTTCGATTTATATTCATGTAATTGGTTAATTGTTTTTTACCTTAATTAGTAATGGTTAATTGATATGTTGAATTTCGTTCTTGGATTGATTGCGCAGCGAAGAGAAAAGCAAATTAAATAATTTACAAAATAGTTTTTAGATTAGGTCGGTAATGAGAAAACACACTTTAATTTAAAGTTTGTTTACTTATTGAAATTGTCGAGCACATTTACAAGGAGCCGGAAGTATAAAGTTTAATTCGACAGGCGACGGTTCGCTGAACACTTAACTTTTATATCCTTTTCGTGCGAATCGAGCTTAAACCAAACATCCTAAATCGATTTACGCTTTCCTATGCATTCGCTTCTCCGATATTCTTCAACGGTTTCTGTTGTTAACGCCACTTATACCCAACGAATTAATTATTATTCATCATCTGAAATTTCATTATAAAAAAAAAATCATAAAAATTAACTTGATCTTGAATTTCATCGTTATTATCTATTTTCTATTTGCAATAACAATTTTTTTTTTTTTTGGCAAATATCTTGAGATGTTTTTATTTTATACAGTGTGGTACGTTGGAATAAAAAAGTAAAAATGTGCCCAAAATATTCGGTATAATTTATTTTTTTCTTCATTGGCTTATACCAACATTCTGATAAAGACTATAATTTCAAATATTTTTTTTATATTTTGATTTATTTAGTTACAGTAATAATCGTAATCGTAAAATGACCATCATCCACTGAAAGTAATTATTTATTAATACTTGATGACACACTAAAAACGAATTTTTATGCTTGGCTATTTTCGGCCAAAGATAATCAATGAATTTTACCGAACGCGAAGAGATAGCGAATGACATATCGTACTCTATAACGAATGAAATCCATAACTGAACTCTGGGCTTGCATCGGGAATTCATTCCCATTTTTAAATTATAGATATCTTGAAAACACGTAAATTATTAAGCGCTACCTGTAAAAAAAAGAAAATCCTTATTTTTTCATCCAGCTTTAAAAACTGCTTCATTAGTTTTTTCTTAATTTCTACTAGGCTAATATTGGTTATGAGATTATTAAAACTTTATTAGAATATAAATTTAAATATTGTTTACTAAAGGGGATAATTTAATTTTTATTTTTTCATGAAAACTAAATTTCATTGTGTTTCAATGGGGATTAGTTGCGGTGTCATCACTTTCATTACACCATTTGAAAACTATTGATGCTTTTTATTTAAATTTTAATTAACTTTAAATTTTTTTGAACTTTTTGAATTTACATTTTATTAAAAAAATATTTATCCAAAATTAAACTTTTCTTTAGGGGTTTTTAGTCTCCCAGTCTGATAAAAAAAAATAAAAAATGGGAGGTTCTATACAGGGTGGCCTTTTTCTCAACTCGTATATGGGTTACTTTTACAGTTTTAAAGATAGAGATTCGGTTAATCGGATTTGTCCCCTGGTTCCCGAATTATCCAGAAAAAAACTGAAAATCGTCAATTGCTTCGAAATTTTTTTGTAAGTAAACTATTTGACACAGAAAAAAAGTAATAATTGTTCATAATTGATATTTTTATGATCAATCAAAATAATTTTTCAAAATTTTTATAGCTCGCTTGATTTTTGAGATAATTAAAAAAAAAACTATTTTGCACAATAAATAATTAACCAAAAGGGTAAGTTCCCGAATCGGAGAAAAAATTATAAAAAAGAATTATTTAATTAACTTTAACAAAACAATTTTTACAAAAATAACCGAAACTTTAAAGTTCTGAAAAGTGTAACTTCCCTACATTTAACAACAATTCAAAATGCCACCAAAATTGGTGGACCACAATAAAATAAAATAAATAGAATAAGATAAATACACAGAATATGAAGATAATTACCTTATTAAGTAAAGTACACATAATACAAATAAACAGGAACAAAGGAACAAAGAAACGAGAGTAAATAAACTTAGCGCAGCGATACCCTTTAAATGGTCAAAAGGGAAACTCATGTCCAGGATTAATTAAAAACAACTACCCCGCCAACATGTACGTACGCGGTGAAATATTACTCACACGATCCTTTTTCAACTCTGACGCCCTTTAATTTCAACATCAACAAAACGCGTTGCAAACTCCTCCACATTAAATATACCTTTAGGGTTTTGATAAACACGTAGGCCACATAGGTGGCCTGGCTACCAGGCTACGTATATTTGCCGTTGCTTTATTAATTATCCTTACCGCATGTAAGTGATGGCATTAAAAAGATCTTAAATTTTTATTAATAGCTTCGTAAAGAGCGCATTTTACGAGAGCGAGAATTAATTAAGCGTTAAGTTCCAGATAAACATTTAACAATGTGATTTTATTTCCGCATTCTTTACGGTTTGCGAGATAATTGAAAATATACTGGATGATCAAATAATTCGGTTTAATTGACATGTTACCCGTGACTACTATCAAACTAAATAAATCATTGTGCTTAGTATTCATTGGCATTTTAATATGGGAAGACTCACCCCTGAACAACGTTTACAAATCATACAATTGTATTATGATAATCGACGGCCGGTGAAAAGTGTTTATCGCGCGCTCAGGCCAATTTATGGTGCACATAATCCTCCTACCGAACGCACTATTCTGCATACCATCAGTAAACTTGAGAATTATTTTACATTATTGGATGATACAAAGACCGATTAGACCACGTACTGCCCGAAATGAAGGGAATATTGAGACTGTGAGTGAGAGTTTTGTCGAAGACCCGGAAGAATCAATACGGCG
>JASKGO010006312.1:0-18130 GCA_030556065.1 Holobus sp. GC000080
TTATATCCGTCCGCATGCTGAACAATCATACAGACCCACCTGTACGGAAGGATCGCGTCGAAGGGTTCCGTTCCGAGGCCCGGACCGTGAAATGCATTTATCTTACGTCGTCTGGAAATTTGTATGAGAGAGCCTCAGTATTAAGGATGCGCTCGCTGAATGGCGTCAGATTAGTCGAAACAGTCCATGCGAAGAATCGGCCACTGCTATCAGCCGTATGCATGCTTGGTGCGGCTCTTGTCGCCTCTGCGCCTCTCTGGTATCGGAGTCGTGTCGGCTGCAGGCACGTTACACATGTCCATTGTTCCGCGTCCGTGCATTGTATAGTCGGCCGCGCTGTATATGTTTAGTTCCGCAACGCATTGCCCCCGATCAATTTAAGAGTCGTTTCATCAATGCTGGCCGCTCGCAGCCCGGCCGCCGTCCGCCGCCATCGAATCGACGCTCCGCGCTCTCTTCTCTTCTTCGTTATCGCACGAAAGCGCGGATGCAAGAGCATACAGTAAACCAAAGTCTAAGCCGAAGAGCCGGCGGCAAAATACGATGGATACGGTCTCGTTGCAGATATATTGTGGCTCCCTGATAATTCCCGACTAATCCAGAATTAGCAGTGTCAGAGTAACTGCACAACTAATTTGTTGATTCCAGCGTCCTGACGTTGAATTATTGAAGGCGCAAAGACCCCGCCAGACTGATGGCGCGCAAACGACGGTTGACGTGCGTGGTGCAAGTCGCATTTTTCCTAGCGAATATTTTCGGTGCCGATATAATACACCAACATTCGTGTTGCCAGAAAATATTCTTCAAAGTGTATCGATAAATTTCCTCAATGAAAGATTTTCTTTTCATAAGATAATTAAGTAGCTTTATGAGTGTGAAAGCGGCGGGCAAAAAGGCTTAGCTTGGTCTGCGAAAATTTTGGTTTTGTTCAATAAGCTCCGCCCTTTCTGGCTACTAGCGGCGGACTATAAAAGGGGGGATTTTTCAGAAGCACTCAGCATTCTGCGTTAGGTACTAGAGCGATGCGCATCTCTGATTCAAATTCGTTACGTTTCTTTAAAATAATTTCAGCATGACCACTATAAAACTGCTAATGGTGGAGTCTTCTCATATATTTTATTTAAAAAAATGTTATTTGTGCTCATCGATAGTGACGTTTTTGAGAGGCTTGATGTGTGCGAAAGCGCCGGGCTCTTATAAATGTAAGAATTCTTTGCTTCATTTTTCCTTTAACTTAGTGTTTGTAATATAAAAAATAATCATTCATCAAAATGCATAAAAATTGCATTTTCTATTTATTTTATTATTTATCCCAATTTAATTGATTATAGCAATAAATACGTACTTCCTGTTTCATCCTGTATACGTCAAATGGTAAAATAAAGGACATTTATTTAGTTTTAGATGCTTTCCAAAGTCTTTCCATACTGTCCTCTCACTAACTGAGTTTATATTATGTATTATGTAGGTTCAAACACATATTTACACACACACACACACACACGCACACACACATGTGCTCGTACACATCGGCAGCCTCATGCACACAAAGTACTCTATAGAAAAGATCATAAATAGGGCCTGCGTTTATTTAGCCGAGCGCATACCGCGGGGCGTTGGCGCACATCGAATATTTCAATATTTTAGGAATTTAATAATACCGGTGCATAAAACACCCCCAGAAAACATGCCAGATTTCGGACTGGCCGCGTATTCTGCACGTTATTTACGATATAAATAAGTATCTGATAGAGAATCGCCAATGGGGGCGCGTAATGTGGGTGAGCCGCCACCGCATACAATGGGCGACACTGCGCATTCTGTGTATCTCTCGCAAGAAACCATGCCACGTATACAGTGCGTTCGGATAACCGATCGAATATGGTGATTCCGATGGACGATAACTGTCGGCACTTTTCAAAGAACCCGAAACCAGGCCGTTTTTATTATTTTTTTAATATCTTCAGCATTGGAAGATTAAAATTCGGCCGCGTGGAATTTCACGTGGTCGCAACTCACCACCCTGTGCAAACATCCATGTATATGCAGACTTGAAAATACATTAGAGAAGTCAGTTAAGTTGGAAGGGTGGCTGGTGCTTCAGTCGCCGATGGAATGTATTGCTGACAGAACAGAAGCGAGTTTGCCGATAGGCGAAATAGAATAAAATTCGCTAAACCGCGAAGGGTGATTTTTAATTTTTCAATCGTTCCATCTCTTCGCTAATTAGAATAGTTGAAGAAATAATAGGCATTTTTGCCGGTCCGTTTTTTTTGTTTGTTTTTGGTTTTCCCCGACGATAATAAATCAATAATGACCGTCCATTAGTGCAATGCGGACCATTGGCATTGTTTTTTTTTTCGGGGGGCAAAACGGATAACAGGCTTCTTATTGTTCGCAATATGCATCCCTTCGCATGACGCAGCTGATGCCATGCGGCCGTATACGTTCCACGTATGTTCGCAATGATCTTGTCAAAATATGTGAGTGACGGTCTGACTGACTGACTGACTGGCTGACTTTAAATAAGTGAACATATGCGAATGGGGATGTTTATCGGGCAATGCAAAGTTGCGGATAGTGTGTACTCGCGCAGTATATTTGGATATGGAAATTGTTAACAGAAGCCACCATCTATACAAACTGCATATCAATACGAGTGCGACTGTGGTGGTACTGTTTGCCGGTTCGTATCATATAACTGTATAACTGCGGCGTACTACACGTCTAAGGTCGAAACAAGCATCAAGCAACCAACTTTCAGTTGGTCCCCGTTTCATCATTCATCTGTTCGGTACACAGCATCCTCGCACAATGTGTATGCTCCGCGCACACACACAGACACACAGAGAGGGCTTTTCACGAAGTATTCAGTTGAATGATTCTGCGATTTACTGTGCCAGAAGTGACGTTTACCGTGAGCTTCGTCACTCGAAGCAATGAGGAGGGAACGAGACAGACGCCGCCGCGCGCCGGATAGATACATGTATAAGTTTCGCACGGAAAATGCTTCCTATCGTCCCTTGTTGTTTAAACCGCATCTGCGAAGTTGCACATCGCCCCGATAGCGTTGACCATTGGCCATTAAAAAGGCGAAAGAGAGAGAAGGGTGTCGCTTTTACGTTCGCACCGACGACCACCGCTGGCTCTCTCCTCGCTCTTCGCAGCGAAACTCTCCTGCGAATGAATGTAAAAGAGTGCCGAATTAAATTACAGTGCATTTCGCTTATTCGGGAATGTATGTAGTATTTTCACTTATACGGGGCTGCCTTTTGCGAATCGATTTTCCCTTCAACTGAAAATTTCGAACAATTGCAACTTATAGCACTTGCTTCCTTCCCATTAGTTTTCTATCGATTTTCGAAAAAAATTATTGCGCTTCGCGCAAGCATTTAGCAGTGGTAGCGATGAGTTCGCAATTTGTTGCGTGCGGAACACCCTGTAGGGAAATTTTTCGCAGCGCAGAAAAGGTTAAACGAATTCGCTTCGGTGTTGTTTCGTCGTCGCACACTTCACGGCGAGACCCTCTTTCGGCTGCCACAGTATCGATGCTGTCTGGTTAAATATTTAATAAGCAAAATTCCAATGTAAATCAGTCTCATTTGCAGAAAGTGACATTTAAACTATTTGAATTCTTGTGCCACGCTGCGGATCCCGTATGCCGGACACGTTCGCCGCTCGCTTTCAGCGGAATATTCTCGAGAATATCTTTAGTTTCACTTCACTTATCACGTTGCGAAGTTATCTTTCGCTCTGTTGCAGGTCAGCTGGCAGAACCCGAGCCGGAGTTCCTAGCCCCGCTGGAAAATCATACAGTCACCCAAGGCAGAGATATCTCCTTCACCTGCGTCGTCAATCACTTGTCATCGTACAAGGTGGGTGCCATCCTTCCACCTAAAATATTTTATATACGCGGAAGAGCATTCGAAAATCCAATTTAAAAATGTCACCATTTAAGTTTTTGGAATTTCCACTTGTTTATATTGGTATACAGGTATAGGGTACTACAAAACAGTCAATAGTGGTGCATTTTTGAACTCAGAATTGTTCCTAGAATCCAAAAAAAGTGAAAAAAAAGTGGCGGTTGCATTTAAAAAGCCAAGTTGGGGTCATTTCCGGTTAAACCGGAAGTGATGCCAAATTGATATTCACGCCAATAAATCGGAAATATCGTCTTATATAAGTGTACCAATTTTTGTTAAAATCGGGTGGTAAACAAAAAAATGCCAGGGGCGGCCCTAAAACCTGGGCCACCCGCAATAGGGACGAATTATTTCGCAGTGCAGGGGCAGCAACGGCGGCGGCGGTTACATTTTTCTTTCTCTCCGGCGAAAAATATCCGACGATATCGACAAGTTTCCACATCGAGCAATGTAAAATTACCTTTATCGCTGACTCGAGCACATCTTGACTTGTTTTTATGACAATGAACTCGAAAAACAGCGTCATTTACTAGGGGTTAACATATTGGCCGGGATCTTTGCTGACACACGCTTGTCTCTCTCTGCTTTTACTAACACAGTGAAATAAAAGTACACGTATGTAGCTTCAATATACGTAATCTATTGAAAGTTTCGGCGGCCAGGGGATCGACGGCCATTGCTCACTAAAATACACTTCGAAATTCACTTAATTAAAATAACTTTGATTTATTTCGAAGCAGCCGAAACCGAAAAGTGCCGCGCTATATTTTCCCCTGATGATTTTCGGATCGTTTTTGATTTCGAGTCTAATTTCAGCAAAAACCTATTCCAAGCTTCCGATATCTAATCACATGAGCAATTTTCGGTGTCATCATCGCAATCGAATTGTTTTAGAGCCCGCCGAAGTGTCGCAATGCATAAAAATAATACTCTATCGCCTCAATTTCTTCTCGGCTTCTCGGCAGTAACGAAAAAGAAAAGAAAAAAATGAAAAAAAAAGAAAACACAACGAAGACAAGAAAATTCGTCGCAGTCTCTATACGTCGCGCGCGAAAATCACATATCTAGCCGTGGGTTAAAGTCGGAAAATGATTTTATCGGGACCGCAGTTTATTTCATTTGCCGCGCCGCCGTCGATGTCGAACTGCGGAGCACAGTGTCCGTGTGGAAAATCATATACGACCCGTAGGAAAATAAAGCAACCTAAATGCGCTGCCGGTGTTTGTGCGTAGTTCGGATGAGTGTGTGGGTTCGTGAAGGCGCCGGGCGAAACCTGCACGGCGATGAATTTCATTGTGTCGCGGCCCCGAAGGTAAATGCCGCACAAAGACGCCCAATCAGACGTGCAACTCACACTTATTGAGTTTGCTACGTACTACTTGAAAAACGAACTCGGCTGGTAATAAAATCAGTGTGTATAAACTCCTCGAAGGGCCGTAGCCCTAGCCTAGCTAGCTAGCTAGCATCCGCCGCTCTATACTCACGCCGCCGCTCGCTGCCACCGCACTCGCCAAATACCGTAAATGGAATTATATATAGAAAAGTTCGCGACGAACGGATCCAAATTGATTGTGCTTTCAAAGGCAAATAACCGTATTTTAGTGCAAAACTTATCGACTTTCAGGTGGCTTGGATAAAATCAGATACTAAGGCCATTCTGGCGATACACACACACATGGTGGCGCAGAACCAGCGCCTCTCCGTCACGCACAACGGACACAACACGTGGAAACTGCACGTATCGAATGTGCAGAAGAACGATTCCGGCACTTACATGTGCCAAATCAACACGGACCCCATGCGAAGTCAGGTACTGCCGCCACTATCCTACAGCTACCAGCGATGTCAACTTTCTGCCTTTCTTAGTTTCAATTTTATTTCTAAAGAATTCACCTAATTTGCTTATCACTAGAGCATTACTTGCTTTTCTGCTTCAAATTCTGCTTTAATTTTAAAAAGCCATCATAAAAGCCGGTTAAATTGAAAATACTTCCAACGGTTTATTTTTAAACGAAACACTCAATACATGCTTACCATTTTGGAATACTTTTTTAGAAAATATTTAACTACTATTGGTATGAAATGAAATAGAATGAAATAGATAATACCCGGTATATTCTTTGCAACCAATTATGAAACTCAAAGAAAAATACCTAAATCTTGCTTATTACAATAACATTTGAACCATTTTTTATCTTAGAAAACATCAAAATTTTAATGTTGTTCTAATAATTATTTAAATTACACCTCTAAAAATATTTATTTCATCTATAACATTTAGATGAAAATTTAATTAATGATAATGCAATTTTGCAAAATTTTTGTCTTACTAATTGTCTTAAAAAAAGTATGCTAGAGTGTACTCCTAATAGAATAGGTAACATATGCATGAAATTGAATTACGCAGAGTTAGGCGTAAGTAGCGCAGGTAAATTTATGAACACGCGTTTCATATATGCTACCCATTCTACCTAAACGAAGTCTTCGCCATTTCATAAAGCGAAGCGTTTAATGCAAGCGTATGCTGTATGGTGTGGTCGCATGGAGAAACACTTAATCTGGTCAGTGAGTTAGTGGCGTTGGTCGGCTAAGCCGGATTTGTGCTATGCAGATGGGGACGCTGGAAGTGGTCATCAGCCCCGACATCCTCAACGATAACGAGTCGTCGGAAGGGGGCGGCGTGGCCGTCGAGGGCGGCACGGTGCGTCTCAAGTGCCACGCCGTCGGCATCCCCGAGCCGACCGTGCTGTGGCGCCGCGAGGACTCCAAGAACATCGTCGTCCGGCACGACGGAGGTCGCGAGAAACAAGGTGAGCGCCTCGATGATCGCTTGCAAGTATTAAACGGACGCCCGGCGCTTTTATTAGATTGTTTAAGGCACGCCCTCTCTCTCTCTCTCTCTTCCTTGCTCTAACCCCCGAAACTCTTTCTCTCGTCGGCACACGCAATCGATATCAAACCGAAGAAAACACTTTATTTACGTTCGCTGAAATAATATCTCATTGAGTTTAAGAGAGAGCAGATGGTGCGCCTTATGCGCCTAATCCGCCGCCTCTCTGCCGATTTGCATCGCTCCGCCGCTGAATATGTGCAATGAAAAATTCAAGTTGCGCTCCTATCGGTGTGTAGTATAGAGGTATACTTCTGACAACTCCGGTACCGCTGCATTTTGCTTCCGATAAATCCTCTCTCTCTCATTTAAATTTCAAATCTGCTATTATCTCGAGCGTGTGCGCCGGAATGATCCGGAGGTGTTACAATGATGCTGATGGCTCCGCAGCGCCCTAAGGATCCGTACGTGTCCGACGGCCCACGGCAAATACGAATGGAAAGAAGCAGGCTAATTATCCCATATCTTATCCGCTCGCATCTCGTGCTTATCCATCAACTATCGATATTTCCAAAGCGATGATACGCCACACTTACGCGCCAAGCGCCGCGGTCTCTGAGGAGGCGGGAGGCCAATAATGCGAGATGCATGCTGCCGATAAGAAAGCGGAATACGATTTTCGAACGCCGGTTCGAACATGTCGTTGGACCGTTTCCGATTATTAATTTCGATTGCAATGTGCCGTTGGATAAACGATGCGGGACGCTGTGGGTTACTACAATTCAGTTCAGACGCCGCTCTATCAAGCACGGAGCGCGAGCATTGCAAGTGGCATTTATATCCTCGAGCCCGGTTTGCGAGCCCGGCAGCTAAACATTTGTCTTTATATTCTTACGATTGGGCTGCCATGCTGCGCCCACGACCATCCGTAAACCGGCAATGGACCGCGCGTTCTTTCATGTCGCGCGACGTTATTTTCTGACATTGTGAAATATCGCGATGTATGGACCGGCCGTATTTTTCTCCTTCTGCGTATACTGCATTCGGAACTGTATCTGACGTGTCGTTTCGTGTTTATTGTACAGGGCGTTTGCTAATTCGTTCGCTGACCAATGATAATTCTACATTTTTCAGTCCATTTTTTTTTTCATCGATTATTAATGAAAACTGTTCTCACGAAAACTAGTGAAATGGCAATATTTCATTAGTTTTCTGACATTTTTTTAACTGCCCGATGGATATTGAAATGTACGCTTCAATCCCTGATTTGAAATCATCAAAATTTTGGTGACGAAAGGACTTCTTCTTAAATTTAAACAGGAAAGACATTGCACTGGTATCATTGGAATGACTAATCAAGTGGGTGCACTAGGAATCACTTAATGTTCGATACTCGCTTGCATCTTAGGAATTAACGTCTCAGGACAATGTTGTATTTTCCACACTTGGCTAACAAATAATTATTCTTGATATAATAGCATTTGCATTTTTGGTTATTTTGTGAAGACTAGGGTAAGAATTAAATGTTTGCAGTGCTGCGATCGTATGATGGTGATACGCTGGTCTTAAGCAACATCCAACGCACCGATATGGGTCCATATCTGTGTATCGCCAGTAATGGGGTGCCGCCATCAGTTAGCAAACGATTCGCAGTGCGAGTTCATTGTGAGTATACTTTACTTCAAATTTTTTGCGTCCTTCAAAATAAACGAAAACAAGAATACGAAAAAAAAAAAAGGAAAAAACAAGAAAATAAAAAAGAAAAAAGTAAACGTTAGGGCACATTCCAACTCTCAATTCCTAATGCTGCAAATATATACTTCGTGCTGCTTTTGCCGGCTTACGAAGTCATTCCGTTCGGTGCGGTTCAGCCGCCGCGGCCCCGTGTGTGCCTGTCTCCCCGATGAAATTCACCTGCGAATCCACTCTGCAGCTCCGCTCTAGAGCCACTGTACGTTTTCTTTCCTCTCTCTTTTTCATAGTTCATCCGTTGATCCGCGTATCGAACCAACTGGTGGCTGCTCCGATCGCCAGCGACGTATTAGTGCAGTGCTACGTGGAAGCTTCGCCGCGAGCCATGAACCATTGGACGCGGGACACAGGTAAGCTCCTCCGGGACCGGCTTAGCGTCTGTTCGCACATATACCATCGCATTAGCGAAAAGGAGACGACGGACAGTTCCGGATGGCACGTCACACACCTTTTGTGAGACTCGCTCAAATCTCTTTCATAAATCATTTTAAACCTAATTCATTGGAGCCGCAGAGCGCGCGGCGCTAATGTTGGAGCCGTGGCGCCGATGTCACACTGAGTCTCCGTACATGCACGCGTCTCTGCCGTTGTTGGATCCAACAACCTTTTCATTTACTACACCCGCGCCAACAACAACAACAATACCGCTAACGGTTCGCAAGCGCATCCATTGTGCACGTGTTTGTGTGTTTTAGGTGAAAAACTAATACCCAGCGATAAATACTCCATGGAGGAGACGATAATAAACGAATACTCGCTTCTTATGAATCTGACAATACGCTCATTAGAAAGGAAAGATTTCGGCGGATACGTCTGCACGTCGTCTAATGCACTAGGCAAAGCTGAGGGCGTCGTTCGACTGCAAGGTATGCTTTTCTTGTTAGTTTGTTTGTTTGTTTTTCTTTTTTGTTTCTTGCACAACGACCCGGCATTTATTTAAATATTTAAATGTTGAAAAAACTAGAAAATTTACATGAAATTAACAAAAATTAGAAAAAAATTATATTAGCTATAAGAAAAATCAACATCAGGCGCGCAGGCGCCGGGCACTTTAGTAGGTTAGTGGTGCACGAAAGCGCCACGTTTATTACTTTCCAGAATTTTTCTTTTTCCTTCATCATCTTTACCAATTTAACTATTAACTAATTACACGTTTGTTATGCAATGAACGAAAATTTCGTTGCAGAACTGCACTTAGTGATAAAATCGACGACCACCACGCTCTCCCCCAGACGCACCGAGCTAAAGCCGCGGAAACCTGCGCACAAAGAGAAGCCAACGAAAAAGTACAATAGGCCCGCGAAAGGTAGGAAAGACGGTGGCGACGATAAGGACGACGTCGATTCGTTTTCGACGAAAATGACGACGTTCGAGGCGCGCACTCTGTCTCCGCCGCTGATACAGGTAACGTCCGGCGCGACGAAGTCTCCGCCGTGGGTCTCGCTGAATCGCAACTCGGTGGCGGCATTGCGGCACAACGGCCTTCCGCTGCTCCTCTTTTCTATCATTCCAACATTGATTAGTGCATTCTAAAAAGCGGAAACAAAAAGAAGGTTTTTAATGTATAATATTATTAATTGATATCAATGAGAAACGTCTTCCTACAACTACACAACCATTGCATCGGCCAAAATCCTCACTATGCTTTCGACGTGATGTCGTCTCCAGAATTGTCTTCCCTTTGATTTTCATACCGAGCGGATGCTCGAAACTCCACACTATATCAGTATATTATATTCTATATCATTCGCATATGTATAAAAAAAAACAATAATTATGACTTAAAATGAAATTGTACAGGGTGCTCGTCGGGTTTCTAATAGATCCTATATGCGGTTAACGTAGTTATCAGGTGTTTTACAACGATAATGCTCGATTACAGTTACAACAATTACACTTGGGCGTATAGTTTGTAAAACTTGTGGCAGTAGATACAAAAAAAAAACACAACCACACCAATCACAGAATAGAGACAAGACCAAAAAACAAAAACAAAAATAAAATAAAATAAGCAAAAACAATACAAGAAACAAAACAAGAAAAATCTTTGATTATGAAGCGAAACATGAAAGTGGATTGATAATTTTCGAATAGAAGGGTGTAGCATTCGCTTTAAGCAAATTTAGTTAATGATGGAAAATCATAATTTAAATAATTATATAATTGCAACACCCTGTATAAAGAATATCTCTGGAATTATTCGGAAAAGTACAATTGGAAAAAAAGGACCAGCAGCACTTCTTCGGCGGCGAGTCGATCGACGCCACCGCTTCGACTGGAAGGATAAAAATTGAAAAAAAAAAAACAAAGAATCAGAGGGCACTCATATTGAACATGCGGGAATGGCAATTATCCGCAGCGAGCAATTTAAAATATTGTCTCGCCAGTGGTGGCGTCGACGTCCTTTGAGTCCCTTTGCGCAAACCGCGTACCGTCATCCGTAACCCCGTGAAGGAAGTAATATCGGTTCCGCGAAGTGAAAGAGTCAATTGACACACTGCGCGGCGCATTTATCAATTACTTTTGCGCGAAACTAAAAAAAAGAAAAAAATTATATCGCAATATCAACTTGAGCGCTTTTACCGACGCGATTAATGAATGGAACGTAAGCGTCGCTTTTCGCTCGTCCCCCTTCCGCATCCAGCGCGTTTTGCGGGATCGGAGATAATTTACCATGGGCATTCGGGGCGAGCGCTCGTCGCCCCCCTCTGATAAACAATTATTTATGCGCACAAACATATGATACATTAACTGCATTGAATTAACTGCTTCCTAAATACTTGCGTGACATTTTTTTGAAATTTATTCGCGCGCCGCCGCCGCCGCTCAGTGTGTGCGTGTAATTTACGTACGCTCTGTTCTGGTCGCGCGTGAAGCCAATCGCGGTAAAAGCAAACTGGAGCGCGGAGGAAAGGACGAAAAAGGGACAAAAAAAAAACGAAAAAAAAAAAAAACGGGACAGTCTTGGTTCGCTTTGTGCAATGACAATATTTACCATATCCCTATTTACACCCTAAAAGACCACTGCTTTCGAAGTCGGAACACAAGAATCGCTGTTGACTTTTCGGTTGATTTTTTTTTGCTGCTTTCATTGCTCGAGACGTGTCGATCACCGGGATTTATGTAAATATTGCGATTCATTTAAGATTCTGCATCGTTTCCAGGGTGTTAATAACTTTTTTTTCTACAAAAAAAAATTTTTTTGGTTCTTCAGAAAACTACCGATGTCTGATGTATAAAAAAAAACTACGCTACTTATCATTTGTTTTCTTCGAGTTCGTTTAAAATATTGTAGATATGAAATCCTCCATGTCTTCCGCTCTTGAGAGAATTATCAAAAAGACAAAATTTACAAAGAACAATTCATCCAATAACTATTCTTATAATTATGGTGTCGTTGTTACAAATATATTTATATATAATATCAAATGAAAAAGAAACTTAACAATTACAGAATAAGTATCATATTTTTATAAATACGATTTGATTGTGGTGCAAAAATTGAAAACGTTATATCCGCAGTTTATCAATGCCCCCCCATCAGATACTTCGGGCGAGTTTAAACGAACTTTTTCCGACAGTTCTCTTTCCTTCTTCCATTACGTCAGTCATTCTTTCCATGAATTTTTACCGACTATTAATCACGGTTTTTTGCCGCGCGGAATTATTTGCACGCGCGATGCTCTCTAAATCTAAGAAAATAAAACCGTTTCGTATCGATCGCAAGTTGATTAGAGCTTTCAAGCAGTTTTCGAATCAGTGGGCTTTTTCGCAGCGGAAAACCGCTTTCGTCGAAACGGTTCTCCGTGTGTCTACGTGTGCGCGCTGTATGTGCCGAAAGCATTGCACACGTTATTCCTAATGTGTGCTAGCGCTTTACCAGAAACTAAATGTACTGCATAATTAAACTGCGCGGCCGTTGAGAGCAAATTTGCAATTTTCTAAATTTATCGATGAAGGTTTGCCGCGCTCGCGCGAAATGCCAAGAATTCTAACGTCGATTCGCAATTAATCAAATATTTTAACATTTGAGCGTTTCAGCGTTGCCGAACAATAGGCATGGCGATGAAACACTCGGGTACTTAGACTCGAAAGTACTTTAAAATTGCAATGGAATTAACACCGGTTTCGCTTTCATCTCAAACGCTTCCCCATCGCCGAATCGCCGACTGCCATTCTTTCGACCATGTAAAATAATAAATGAAAAGTTCTTATCGCACCTGCAGTGTCTCACGATCCGGAAATTTTCCGGCATTCGCCGGCGCAAATACATAAGTAATTGCGATGCGCGATCCGTTCAGTCAAATTTCAACGACCAAATACTCGACCGGAAAATGCAGAAAATTGTTAATGTTTCTAGTTTGCTGATTTTCCGACCGGAAAGGTTTATTGCGATCGCATAAAAAATAAAAACAGAAAGAAAAACGAAACGATAGGAACTTTCTTAAGAACGTATTGATATGCATGGCGCGCGCGACCCACGCGAAACTTTCGCGCGCACCGAAAACTATAAAAAAAAAAAATGCATAATAACATTTAAAAATTAGCGAAAAAAGTGAACCCCCGTGCGGATCGTGTTCTCAATGAAACGCTAGGCCGTCGTGTCCGAAATGATGCAAAGTTTTCCCCTTTTATTTATCTCGTCGGCGTAGCCGTGTAATTTATAGGCTTGCCGCTTTGCCGGCGGCTAAGGGGGCTCTGGCTTCGGCGGCGCGAAAAGAGGCTGCTAAACAAATGAACGAACAAGGGCTTTCGATTTTTTTTTCTTTGTTTTTCTTTTGCATATTCTTCGGAGGCACAAATACCGAAACCGAATACAAATGCGCCCGGCGCTGCTACCCCCGTCTTTCAAGTGCCCACCACTATTCCGTATTATGGCGACTGATACGATTTTAATGACGGTCAGCTAGTGTGTGACGCTTGAGGAAATGAAAATTTACACCTTTTTCCTCTCTCTGTCTCCCTCCAGAGAGGAAAAGGTATATATATAAAATATAAGAGCAACATCTGCTTAAATTATGCTCTGGGAATGTCGCCTGTATGTAAACGATAGCACTAAAACAAATTTCTCAACAATCTTGCGTTTCTTTCGTCCGTCGCGACGGTGCCCGGTAAAAAATAAATCACAGTTACGGCCCTATAATTACCGAAACCGTTAAGGAATTGTTTTAGAGCCTGTTTTATTTCGCGCTCTGCTTACATTTTGATGGCTTCGTGCCTGTCAACTACTGCAAAACTACAACTGCATATACAAGGGACTTTTATGAAGAAAGAAAGAAAGAAAAAATGCGAAAAAAATGTATGGAACAACTAGGTAACTAGGTGAATTTACCGACCATATGAAGGCTTATTTCAGATGAGCCGAGGCTTTTATTCGATCGCTGGAAAGGTGCTGAAAGGTTTTGCAATTTACTACAAAATAAAACCGTAGTGAATATACCGTGCATGTTATATATTGATGCTGTAAATGGCAAACTAAATTGATTAGGTTTAATTAAATTGTAAAATTGAATGAGCTTTACACGACAGCTGTTTTTGAATTGATGCGGATCGCGGCGACGACCGTATAATGTATACATATAACGGATTAATTTTGTTGTTGCAGAAAACGAGTAAATATAATGCACGCAGAAAGCGCGATGCAATTCGCCATCGGAACAATAGTATGTCGGTTGTATGTCGGTACAATAAATGCTGTTCTCATAACGACAATAAGCCGAAACAATAAATTAGCTGTTAAGACTAAAGGTAAAGTGAATTATGGGTAATCATTCTAGCAAATCTACGAAATCGTATCAATTGTTTTCTTTTTTGCTGTACTCTCTTTCAATTATTTGTTATTGAAATTGCGTTAACCGTGGCAACGGTAAAAACAATTCAAACTCGCGGAGTTGCGTTGTTAAGCGCCGAGCAGAGAGTATGGTCGCGTTTTATCGGAACGATTGCATATCTTGCATTATATTTGCAAAGCTTCGCTTCTCGCGAGTCGGGCTTCACTTCTCGCGAGTGATTGCACTATTTACTGCGGATATAACGTTTCCCGATTTATTATTATTTCGGCCTGAGCTGCTGCGAGCGTTTTACGGGCTGCGATACGACAGGCGTTTAAATCGAAGATAATTCCGCACACGCACACACACACACACACCCACAGTGTGTATAAAGCGAAAGGGCCGACCCGGAATATTGAAACTTTCAATGGCCTATAATATGTTTAATGTGATTAAGCCCTTTAATATATTCCATTATCAACTATTTGCGAACTATTTCAAGATCCGTGAAGTAATTTCCACCTCCTCCATAAGCAAACGCAACATTCGAATTTTTTTTTGTTTGTTTCGGTTTTCACACTTTCGTCGTTTCAATGCACAAGGTATAGAAATACATAGGGCGAACCGGAAGTATCGTATTAGCTGATAATTGCCGATGGAGTTTATTCAAATAATTCAATATTCAAAAATTGATATTTTATGATCCAAGTATTGTAAGGGTGAAAATCCTTTTAAAATGCGGTAGTTTAACTGTATTGCTCCTAACAGGTGGCAGTTAAATGAAACAAAAAAGTTGTGTGCAGTGGCAATTCGCATTGTTTGATTTCTTCAAATTGGTTCAATGAAAAGTAACTTTGGTAACTAGTGAATTGCAGCCAATGCCAATTACACACAATGAATTTCGAATGATTTCACCTTAAAAACGAATTTTAAAGAAAACTGTTACTAATTCATTGACTAAATTAGATGGATCGGTTTTATTCAATTAAATGTCTCATTATTATATTAAATTTAAAAAAAAATTGCTGTGAAACTGATGCAAGATATTTGAATCACCCTAAATCACCCTGAATCGGTTGTACAGTGATCGCATTACATTGTCATTGTCATTGAAAGGGTCCACTTGGGTCGTCCTGTATGCCATTCCATAAAGCACGAGCGACTTTGCGAGTGCGTTAATATCGGTTTGTATCGTGGACGTGCTAAAAAATAAAGATTTATTTTTTATTGTGGCGCGACGCCCTGCCCTTTCGCCGAATGAATGAAATATACAAACGGCGATGGAGCGGAAGCGGGGTAAATGGTGAATGTGCGAGTGCGGGGGTGCAAACAGACATACAGTATATACAGTTCATATATATATATATATATATATACTGTAAATTTCGTATCGCAACCCCGGCAAATACATAAAATCAGTATTTGTGCAATAAAATAATGCGCTTGTAGCATGAAGTCGACTTTCCACTGTTCTCTCCTCCTTCCTTCCTCGTTTTCTTAGTCCTCCCTTCCGATGCCGCTCCGAATGTATTTCGGAAGAACGCATTGGCAATTTATATATATTTTCCAATAACAGTTCGTCGATCATTTTTACTATTTGTTCGATTGCAATGTAAATATAGGTAAATAAGCAGATAAAAATAAAACAAACGAAGTCTAACTATATAGAATGCCCGCCGTAAAGGGAAAACTACTGTTTACCTTTGAAATCGCTATTAAAACCGAACTGTAAATATAGTTTTACACACAAAAAAAAAAATAAGCAACAAAACAAACTACCACCAATACTGGAAAACAAGTAAATTAATGGGGAAAAAAAGAATAATTAATAAAGTCTGTTTGAATTGTACTTTCGTCGATGAAAACATTCGCTGGAGACATGTTTCGTTTTACATTTGGGTGCCTTTTTTTGAAAATGATTTCATTTTAATTGTGTTAAAATTACCGAAGGGAAAACACAAATTGAACAATCATTTTGACAAGTTACAAATATTCAGATGCATTTATTGAGCTTAGCCAATATAATAATAATATTGTAAACTAATAAACAATAACTTATTAAATAATATATCGCAACATTGTTACAGATGTTTGTTATTTAATTATACATACAATACATATAATTAAGTAAAATTAGAGACTATTGGGTGTACTTGTTTATTGTGCATATATTATACAACTTACATATAGCGTACGTCACATATTGGATACCACTTACACAAAGAATACATTTATCATATTACCTCAAGTTGCAATTGTAAAATGATGACAATAATTAGGATTCAACAATAAAGAAAACCGTGAAATGATCTATGTATGAGAACTTTTTGTTTTGGTTTCTTAGATCCACCTTCCAATGATCTGCAAATATTTATAGGAGCAGTTATTGGGGTTTTTAGAATAAGGGGCTGGAGATTTCAAAGAAATTGCCATCGATTGTGGATTTTAAACGGGAACGATAGGGATATCTTTAATTAAAACTGTATATCTTCATCGGCAAAAGATGAAGATTTCTAACGAGTTGCAATCGAAAGAGAGCCTTAAAAGGAAGCGACGATGGTAACTCTTATTTGGGTCGAGCCCTTAGGAAGAGATAAAAGGGCCTTAAGCTAACGGTAAGAGATCGAGATTTCAAACAAATTGCAATCGATAGAGCACCTCGAAAGGAAGCGATTAAACTGCAATTCATTAAGTTAGGGCCTTCAGTAAGGGAGAAAAGAGCCTTAAAATGTATCTCTTGAACGGTAAGTGATAGGGATTTCCAACAAATTGCCATAGATAGAGCACCTTGGAAGAAAGCGATTAAGCTACAATTCATTAAGGTAGGGCCTTCAGTAAGGGAGAAAAGAGCCTTAAAATGTATCTCTTGAACGGTAAGTGATAGGCATTTCAATCAAATTGCAATAGATAGAGCACCTAGAAAGGAAGCGATTAAGCTAATTTATATTAAATTAGGGCCCACGAGAAGGGAGAAAGGGACTAAAAACGAACGGTAAGTGTTTGAGATTTCAAAAAAATTGCAATCGATTGAAGACCTGATAAGGAAGCGGCAAACCTCGCTTTTTTCTTTTTTTTCACTTTAATGATGGTATAGACTGCAATCCATTAAATTCGGTCTAGTTGCTAATTAATGTAATCCAATTTAGGTAAATAATAGCAGAATTGCTGTAATTGGGGCGTCGTCTCGAATGAATCATCCCTTTCTCGTGGGATGAGAGCAAGGCGCTCATTGTACTTAGTCATCCACCGACCGTCGCCACGCACGGACATGCGTTTCTATATTTTTCAATGCATTGTAGTAAATAAAATATTTATTAGGGTTGATTTTCAATAAGTTTTTAAATGTTTTTTTAAAGTTTTCATTGCATTTCAATAATTATTTTCACTGTTACGGTTGTTTTTTATTACTTCTAATAAGTTTTTAATCGTTTTTTATAGTTTTCTTTGCATTTAAATAATTATTTTCACTGTTACGATTGTTTTTTATTATTTTTAATAAGTTCTTAATAGTTTTTTATAGTTTTCATTGCATTTCTATAATTTTTTTCACGGTTACTGTTGTTTTTTATTATTTTTAATAAGTTTTTAATACTTTTTTATAGTTTTCATTTCATTTCAAAAATTATTTTCACTATTACGGTTGTTTTTTATTATTTTTAATAAGTTTTTAATTGTATATTATAGTTTTCATTGCATTTCAATAATTAATTTCACTGTTAGGGTTGTTTTTTATTATTTTTAATAAGTTTTTAATTGTTTTTTATAGTATTCCAGTGGCGTAACTTCAACAGGGGGGCCCATGGCAATTTCAGTAAAGGGGGCCCCTTCCCGTTATCAACTCACAACACTTTGGG
>JASKGO010006315.1:0-11109 GCA_030556065.1 Holobus sp. GC000080
GGCTATCGACCCGAAGGTCCTTCGGCCATGGTGATGGGGATGCCTACCCAAACACCACTACCCATATCTTGCCGGCCGTGGGGATCGAACCCATGACGTTCGGTATAGAAACCGAGGGTTCGGACCACTGAGCCATGGTCCCGGCGCTTTTTTGATATAACCCTATATTTCAATAAATTACTAATTAAATAATTTTTGTAAATAAAAAAAAATAGATTCATCTCGTAATTATTATAAAACATTTTTTTGTCTGAAAATATCCTTAAAAATGGTAATAATAATAAAAACTTATTGGTAAATAAGTAAATAGAATGGGTTAACCAAATTCAGTTGTCACCCTCTAGAAAGTAACGTAAAGTTCATTTACTTGGGCGTAAATGGTTTTCTTAAATTAGATTCGCCATTTTGGTCGCTCGGACACCGATTAAACTGTATAGGAGAGGCTAATTCAAAGGATTTAGCATAATTATTATAGTGTTTCTTAATTCCGCCAAATTAATGAATTAATTGTAATCCAATTAAAATTCACATTCGCAGTCGGTTTATTAGTCTGTATAGATGGCAAGCACATCCACACAAGTGCATCTACTTATACTATACTACCTAAAAGATATAATTGTGGCTCATTATCATTATTGTTAATAATGTTTAAAGTGCAACTCTTGCCATTATTCAGTTAATTAACTCATTAGTGAATGAATCAATTATAATGTTAGTGAATAAAATGGGCGGCAGTTTTGTAAAAGTACTGCTTGTAGCTACTTTTAAAGCAAAATTGTAATGCAGACTGTGATACTGTTCAGTATTTATACAAGTTACAACGCCTAATTATGATTGTTATTGATGTAAAATATGCAATGCACGAAAGGAGCCGTTCTTTTCCAATTCCCTTACGTTTTGTCTGAAAAATATATAAATACATTTATTCTCACGTTTCCGTTGCATTTTTTTGTTGTTCTCAGTTTCTTTGCTAATTAATAAAATCGTTTCGTTGGGTGCACCTTTTTTTTTGAGCCGTTTGCGTCATTCGCAAAAACGCGTCGCTTTTTTTATTAGTATGAAAGTAAATGATTCCAATTAGTATAAACAACGGGTAAATTATCCGGACTGCCTCAGGAAGTCATTAATTTCAGGTCCCCCGTATTATTATTCTCGTTTTTCATTTCGGTGCAGTATATGTTATACCTGCGCTCGGCGTTTTTCTAGTTTTTTTTTTCTTTCTAGTTTTCTTTTTATTTCTTCTATTTTTCTCTTTAGCGCCCAATAACGATATTATAACTAGACTACAATTTTGACACCTTCTTGTTTGTTTTTCGCCCGAATGAAAAAGTACCCGTTGAGTGCTTCTGTTTCCCAAACTTATTATTTTATAAACTCCTAAACAGTTTATAGCAAATTTAAAATTTGTTTTTGTTTTAATTTTATTTTTAATAAGTCTCAACAGAAAAACACAAATATTTGCCTGAATAATGTTTTAACCTAAGGGTATTTTTCTTAAGAAATATTCTACTTTTAATTATTATTTACAAGTTTGCTTTATATAACATAGTTAATATAACCAATTAAATTAAACATATCGTTCTACATCGTTGTAATTATTATTGTTTTGAATATTGTTTGAATTCTTTGTTTTCCACCAAATGAACTTATCATCTTAGTCAGATTTCAATTAAAGTAATAACAGCATTGTAATTTTCTTGTAAGCTGTACTTGTAGAATATTGTGAAAGTATTAATATAAACAGGGTATGGAAAAACAAAATCTTCATAATTTTAATTTGTATCTACAATTAAAACAATTATTTTATTTAGTATAGTAATTTATTTTTTTAGTACCATTTAGAATTTTTAATTTTAATTTTAAAATAAAATTAATTACTGGAAATTGAAAAAAGATACCATTTTTCTTAATGACAACTCAAATTTAATTTTACTTAAATCAAAAGAGTCGAAGTAAATTCGATTTTACTTAAAAAATCGAAAGAAATCAATTGAACTCCGAATATAAAACCTAAATATTTTCTAAAAGTTTAATGGATTGAGTGCTGCGCATTGGGGTAAACAAGGGGCTTATGACTCAGTGATAAATCAGTCGATCGAACAAATAAGTCGATCAGTTGCTGCGTGCATTTCGAAGAGTGAGTGCGTGTTCTTAACATATTCAAGAGTGTGCTTTTGGATCTGCTGACGCTCATCGCCGTCGAGAAGACCAATGGACTATGAAAAAGGTAATTACCAATTTATGTTTTACATAGATGCAGATCATGTTTAATAACGAAACATTCGCTTTCGGCACATTGTTTCTTTTTTTCTTTCTATTCTTCAACATAATTTTTCTTTTGATATTGAACCATTTGAAACGCACAGCGATTTTGATGGTATCGCTACGCGACATTTACTGTCATAATTTTTAATCATTAGTAGAGAACACAAAATATTTGCCAATTAGTTTTATAACTGGTTAAAGAAAAAAAATATTGATTTTAAATCGAAATATGATTTTAGTGTTTTTACAGTTTGTATTTAGGATCATTTTTTGCTTTATAATTTGATGCAGTTTATTTTACGTTTTCTTAAATATTTTGGAAGATTTTTATTACATTTTCTAGCAAACAAAAATTGATTATTTCAATGATTGTGCTGTTAATTGGTAATTATTTCATTTAGTAAATATTTCAATTTCAATATTTAAAAGTTATTTATGTACACAGGAAATGGTTCAAAATTGTTTACAATTTTTTCTTTATTTTTGGTTTCAAGTTTTGTTATTACTAACAACAATCGTGGGGGTATTGAAAAGTTCTTGGCTTGACAAATGGAAAATTATGCTTTTTGATAAATAAATGTATATTAATTTTCTTCATAATGTTCCTCGACTTTAGCAAAATTGGTTCAGATATTCCACAACTTCAATATTGCTTCTTGGAAGGAATAATACTCCGAAATACTTTTTAATTTCCTTATTCCCTAATATAATTGCAGTGCTTCCAAAGTACAAAATTATTAGTTTTTGTTTTTGTTTTTGGGAAGATAAATGTTTAAGGGTGTCCAATTAGGAGAATATGAGGGATAGCCCAACAAGTTATGTCATAAATCATAAATGAAAATTCCAAATTAACTATTTTGAAACTGACATCTAATTTTTTTTTCTATTTATATGATATTTCCTAAATTTATAAAGAGTATAAAGCACCTTTAAGTCAAAACTAAAAAAGATATCATAACAATTTACTGTTACTGTTACTGTTTATTTGTTACAATTTACTTTTTGATTATATTTTTTTAAGGTTTTTTTTCCAAATTTTGGAAATCTTACAAAAAAAAGTCAAAAAATGATTAATTATTTCTATAACTTTGTATTTTAAAGAATAATATATTAATCAGGAATAAGAATTTTCATTTCAATATTTGTTATTTGTAATAGCTTATGAATGTTTAAACTAAAGAGTACTCAAAAACACCCATAATCAATAAACTCAACAAATTGATGAACAAAAATAAACCAATCATGTAATAACTAAATATATTAAATAAACTGATAAAAATGTAAAAATAAAAAACATTTAGTAATTGACACCAAATAATAAAAAGAAAAGAACATAATTGCAGCGGGTAAAATTCTATTTTGCATTTAGCTAATACTTCATGTTCACACAACAGAAGCATTGAACAGTCCCATAAAAAAAAATTGTATCAGAAAAACAGACATCAGATCTCCTTCGTGGATATGTAATTCGTTTTTGTTGCAATGCAATTTAGGTTAGTAAATTTATGAATGAACGAACGAATATAATAAACGAACATGACGATATGAATAGGATGGTCTATCTATGCTATGCTCCATGCTATTCGTAGTCGTGTCAGTCTACATATTGAGGATGCAATTTTATTTTACTCGCGCACAGTCTCTCGCTTGTACGTATGTGTTGGAGGTTCCGGTTCCGGTTCACGTGTTTCCGTACTACCACTTCCGCATGTTCATTCATGAATGTCGTCATCAATGAATAACCATAGCCACCACATATCTGGCTAATAATAATTGTTTTCATTATGCGACAAGCATATTAAAAGGCGACTCATTGTGCTCGAGCGAGGCTGATTCAAAATTATTTACATAAATTTTATTGCAATTGCATAATCGCGCTTTTTTTTTCTCCACATTTTTGTTTCTCCGAAGCAACACGTAAAGCTCGATTAATCATTTTTTCCCCATTGTCGCACACTTACTAACAGTTAATGTTTCGCTTTTTTCTTTTTCTTTCCTCCTTCATTATAAATGTGACAAATGACTAACAAGTGGTTTGTGTCATGTTTATTTTCATGCATCGAGCGGATTATGTACGAAAAAATCTAAAGTTAATTATTTTATTGAGAACATGAATGAATAATTTAGATAATTTTTCAGAGTGAGAGCTACTGACAAATTTAGCTGTTATCGCGCATTGTAATCGAACGATTCGGTTGCCAAGAATAAATTTAGCGAAACATTAAGTAATTAATAAAAAATTATGTTGATATTTCTATAATAAACATACAAAAAGTTTAATATTGCTCCCTTTCTCTCAAGTTATGATTTACAAATGGTGGCCATTTCTCAATCCGTATATCGGTAACTTCTACAATTTTAAGGATAGAGATTTAGTTGATCTACCAAAATGGGCAGAATTTTAAAATCAACTTATACTCGTATGCGTTTACAAAAATCGGATATGTGTCCTGGTTCCCGAATCATCCCGAAAAAATCGACGATGGTTTTTATTCTTTTTATTTGGGGAAAATTATTTTAAGATAAGAAATAAACTTATTATTCATCGATGATTATCATACAAATTGTTATATCGTTGAAATCAGAATAAGAGCTCTTTGATAAGACCATTGTCTTCCATTGTCTATGGTTTCCATTAAAAAAAAAAACCTAGGTTTATTTTCATCCTCAAAACTCAAGAAATTTTTTAGAAACTTAAATTAAATTCATAATTTAAAATTTTGTTCCAAATTTCAAATTTTTAACATAACTAGTTTGTAAATACATTGTAATTTATATCAAATAATAAGCTCCTGTTGCAGCTTCGTTAATACCACTGCGGCCAACTCGGCAAAGGTTTTTCCCGAGTTTATGCTGAAGTGCGAACTTTGAAATTTTATTGCCCTGACCACAAGTCAGTTTCTTGTTTTTTTTTTTCAACCTCTTCTCACATACACACCACGAATTTAATTTATTGTACCTCCCTTTTTTTCTTAACGGGTGTGATTTTGACATTATGATTTTTGCTCTTTTCTACTAATTTCTAATTATGACAAACTATTAAATGTTATTATGAGCACAGACAACTACTGAAATTTTAAATATAGCATTGCTTTTCAAGATGGTATGATTAAAACCCATCAAGTTTACTTATTTTCTTATTTAAAATTATTACGCACTTGATTTTAAGAATTTTCTTATCCAATTTCCGACGTATAATTTTTTTAAATCGCTAAGTTTTCCCATAATTTTTTGTTTCTTGTGAATTCTTTGGTCTCAACCATAAGTATTTCATATCAATTGAAAGAACTGTTTAGGGAATATAAATATTAATAATAAAAAGTTTATAATTTCTTTAAAAAATAAACATATTTGCTACTTTTTTATCGAACACCCCCTATAATCTAAACTAATTTTAAATTGTGGTCATCAATAACATTGATTGGTGGCATATTTTCATCTAACACTTCGCTGAACTTATATTCAATACTTTTTTAAATATTTTTAAATATAAAGCATTTTTGAAGTTTACTGAAAAGTCCAATTAGAAACGTTTTCCCAGTTTCTCTGATTTAGAATGATGATGTCTTCAATTAAATGAAGGCAAAATTTGAATTGCGCTTTTTATTCAATACAAATCAAACTAAAAATTTTACGTACGTTGCGATCACTTATAATAAAACAAATTTAAACAAAAAATTATTTGTCTTTTCTAAATTATGTATATTATTCAAATGTTATTATTTTTATACGAATAGGTACATTTAACAACCAAACAAAAGGAAATCATTCAGCGTTTACAAAATTACTTGGTTATGCACACCCAAACTATACAAATAAATATAACAATTTATAAACAATTTACTAACAATGCAAATGTGATTTTAAAGCTTATAGATATTTAAATAGTTTCATTTTTTATGAAAAAAATAAACAAATCTCTAAGCGATGTATCACTGGGACTTCCTTCATGAGATAATTATGACTAAAAAATTATGCTGTAAAACCCAATGAATGTAACTTATTCGACATAAATTATTATAATACCTACTGATATGTAAAGGTTTACTATATGGAATGATATGCAGATATAATTCATAATCTGAGTACATAAACTGCATCAGACATATGAATCAGAAGTTTGAATGAATGGAATATATAAGTAAGTAGCGAATGCAGTGATCAAAATTATAAAATTAGTGTAGAGGAAAAAGTGATGGCACGGATCGAAAAGACTTAATAAATAGTGTTTGTAGTTAGTTAGGTATATAATAAATGGATGCGCTTATGCATGTCCATTATTGTTCCTGCGGTAATAAGAATTGTAAGTAGTTTTCTGTGTACCCGAGCGGATACGGAAGATATCAAGCAGATAGCGTTATTTAACCCTAGGTACTTACCATACCATACCTACTCCATATACCAATGTGTATTATCATCATATTATGAATGTTGTCTACTCGAGTAGGAAAAGCGAGCGTTTGCTTCAGTTAAAGAATTACATGTGTGTGTACATAGTATAGAAACAGGAGGGACACGGTGACATCGCTTTTAACACTTGCAACGACTAAATAATGGGACGACAAATCCAATAAATGAGAAATTTCATTACGGTTAATTAAACTAAGTGTTCGAGAACTGTTTACTCACTTACTTACCATTAAATAGTTATACGAAATGTGTTAATAAAATTAAGTAGAC
The DNA here is from genome assembly GCA_030556065.1 of Holobus sp. GC000080. Taxonomy (NCBI): domain Eukaryota; kingdom Metazoa; phylum Arthropoda; class Insecta; order Coleoptera; family Staphylinidae; genus Holobus; species Holobus sp. GC000080. The sequence goes on from JASKGO010006315.1 coordinate 6,946, forward strand.
GGAAGTAGAAGCGGTAAAAAGTGTATCGACTTTTACGATAATTGCTTGCGAAAATTGTTCTTGTCTATTTGCTCGTTTCTATTAATTAGCTCGATTAATGTAAAGCCATTTTTGCATGTAAATTAACACATTAGCTAATCACTTAATTTCATCCTTTTCCAAATTGCTCTCTTCGCTTTGCGCTCCTTTTTTCGAAAGCTGCTCAGATCTGCGGCAAGAGTTTACTTCTTTCTTTTGTTCTATTTTTATGTTAATGTACCTAATGTCTAAATAAATTTAAAAGTTTTTGCAAAAAATACAACCGAAATGTATATTTTTATAATGACTTTATATAAAAATTATTTTGTTATTTAGGCATTCGTGCATCGATTTTATAACAACAAAATTATTTGTCTCGACATAACGATTCGTGATTTGAAGTTTTTTTTTAATTATTATAAAAATTCCTAAAGTCTTTGTAATTTATTAATTGTTCAAAATGTATACTGGATTGTTCTCTTTTAAAAAGTATAAAGTGATTAACTAACACCGATTTCAAAATTATTCTTAAATTCTAAGTATGTTTCTAAATTATTTATTCAAACAGAGTTATTTTAAATAATTAACTTCAACAACTCATGGAGAAAATGCTATTTTGAATATTTAAAATTTGCCACTTCTTAGATATTAATATTATTTAAGGAAATGGTTTTAATCAATCGCTATGTATAAAAATATTAAATATAAAAATGCCAGTTACAATTTAATAGTACTATTTTTTATTTTTTTTAAACCATTATCTGTAATCTTCTAAAATTAATATCAATTTATATTAATTTTGTGTTTTTTTTTTGTGAATTATTCATCAAATTATCTCATTGTAGATTACTAAATATTTCCTTCTTTGGATTAGAATTTTCTACACTAATTAAACAATAAACATAAAATCAAGTTTTTTAATTGTCAACACAATATTTCCTCCATTGCGTTAGAATTTTCTACATCAATTGAACATAAATAAATATAAATTTCTCCGTTTTCTTCTCTATAAATGCTAATAATTTTTAAGATATTTTCTACGTTTTTTAAAGAGGTACCAACCTAAAAAACCTAAAAAAAAAGTTGACTTCTTAATATAGTTTCATTTAAAGAGATAAACACTGAAGTGGGAGAAACAAAAACCTTTTCAAAGCGGGAAGCGTCGCGACGACTGTCGTATGTGAAGTAATTTAAATATCAACTCGAGAATAAACTCGACCTTTATTGGCGGTGGACAGTAGAGAAGCGTCTGAATCCCTGGTCTGAGATTCCTTTCGTAAGCAAAATGACCGGCATTTGAAGAAATAAAAAAAGCCCATACCAGTCGTCTATCTATAAAGGACTGATTGGAAATATTTAGATTTACGAGAAGGAAAACCTTCTAAGAATAACCGAACACAGAATGCACATAAACACACAAACTGGAAAATTCATCCTAACAACTTGCTATTGCTAACATTACGATACATACAATGTTATAATATGCAGAATTGCATAACGACCAAGTCGCTCTTCTTACTGCTTCTATACCTACTTCATATTATTGCACATACAATATTATACAAAGCGCGCATATTTCCAGAAGCATAAAATAGCGAAAGGACGTTTTTTAACAGCTGCAAAACTATGCCCAACCATTGGAATTCTCGATATGTTTTTAAGTGCGGCGCGGCGCGAAAGAAAATAAAAATTTTACAAAAATTCGCTCGTTGACAAATACATAAAGTACACTTTGTAGTCTTTATATTGTTTGTGCAGATATCGTATTTATTGGTGTCCGATTACGAGGTAAAAATTTGTATTTGAATTTCAAGTGAGTTCCTTCCTTGTGCGGTGCCGGTATAGTAGTTTAGGGGAATACAATGGACGAAAAGGTACAGCATGTGACGGCTATACAATATGAATTCAAACTGTAGTCTTTAGGAAAGGCAATCGGACCCCCAGAAGCCCAGAAGAAGAGACATGAAGAGGTGGTGCGCGAACCACACTCAGACTCAGAGAGTGTAGTGTGAGTCACAACGCAAGTTAGTCGAGCAACAACCAACAAGGGATCTGTACCTCTAACAACGACTGGTTCTGATGGTGATCGTCCATTCAGAAGAATGGTGCTACTCTACTACTACTACTACTTAAATAACAACAATTTTGGGACTTTTTAGTGCCTGCTGTAGTGCCTAGTGCAGATTTGTGTGTCTTCCTCTTCGCTCCTAACGTAATGCCCTGTGATTATTCGGAGCGCCTATTTCCATCACCTGTAAGTATGATTTTTTTTTTTTGCGCCAATTAACTTTGCCCAAACTTGCCACTAATTGAATCGCATGAATCCTCATTTGAGATTAAATAACCCAAAACGTACAATTTGAAGCGTTGTAATTTACGCGAGCTAATTTTTCGGCTCCCACGTTTAATTAAGAATTCACTATGTTCAATTCCGCCTCGTAATTGTTCCATTAAGTGAACTGATTTGTAAATTGCACTGCTCATTTCTAGTGCCTTCTTTAAACAAACAATCGTTCTTTGCTAATACACCACTTTTTGCAATTTGATTTCCTTTCTGAAAAACCGTTTTAATTTTTTTTTTTATTTCATGCCACTTGGCGATTCTAATTTTTTCATTAATTCTACTAAAGCGCAAGAAATAATTTTTGGAGCTTACGTGCTTGTTATAACTATAGTATGCACATAGATATATCTAAATGAAGATATGAATTGTATTATCATTATCATCGTTATGGAGTTGGTGGAATGTTATATAGCTGGTGTCGCTTTGGGGTCACACCGTGTCGTCTTGCTCGCTTGAGCGACCATCCATTCCGTAAGTCTGATACCAAGTCCATCCAAGAGTCTTCTCCGAGAAGCGTTAACAATAACTCAGCGCGCCGTTTTATTCCCGTCATATTTGCTGTACAATTTTCGAGCCGAGTGCGGCCGCGGTTCGCCAAAAGGTCCACCTTCTTTGTAATTAATTCAAGTGTCATTCTGCTTTTACGGTCGTCGTTTCCACCAAAAAAACCCGGTTTTCGATTCCTAGAACGAAATAAAGGCGCCCGGCTGTAAAATCTGATAATTAAATATATAAAAAGCATTTCTGTTGTCCCTCTCTATTTTTCCCTCTTGCCTTCTTCTTCTCGTTCTTCGCTTTTCTCTCGTAAAACTATTTCGAAAAATAACAACGCATCAACAGTGCGCGCGAGAATAATAATAACAATGTTCGTAAATAGGTCCCGACGTCGTTTCGAAAATAGAAGAGACGACAGAAAGTGACCCAGAGATGCCCAGACGATGTTACTTCACCAATGACCAACTTCTCTAATAGCCAAAAAGTTTAAAGTCCACTCGGATGCTTGCATTTTTCTCGACGTATTTTAAGAGACGCCCATTTGAACTAGACGCATAGCGAATTCGTTGGGAAAAAAAAGTCCGACTCATTAAGTGGTCAGCATTTGAAATTTAATGCTAAATTTAGTCTGCACCAGTAAAGGATACCCCCGGCGTGAAAATCTCTCGAGTCGCGAGTCTATTTATTTACGGGCACATCATATAATAATAAATAGAAGTAAATAGGTAAATCTAATTCCTAAGAGTTGACTTGCGGCCAAGACTGCGCTAAATGAGTCGTTTCAGAGATGTCTCGCTTTTCGCACCCCAAATTAACTTGCAAGTTCACCTGTAGCGCCACTTTCTACCGTCCTTCTACCGCTGCACGGGAAAAAGCGCAAAATTTTCCACCTGCCGCTCCATTGGCGTTTTCGCTCGATAGCACAGTTGCGCTATTGCAAAAGGCGCCATTTTGTTTATAACAAAGTGCGCCATTACATCTGCAGCAATTTTAGCAAAACTGATAACCCGTTTGCGACGCACATTACCTCAAATCGAATGAAAAAATTTAATATTAATAAAATTTGCGACTGCGCAACGATCCTAGCATTCTATTCGATGGCAGCCAGGATTGGGCAGCTTACTTACGTAAGCCAACTCCACTTTATTACCAAGGATGCTTGTTATTATTTAGTCTAGTAGCGAGCCTTATTTGTGGGCACCAAGTTTTTTTTTTCGTCGCCGCGCTCGTTCTTCCTTGCCTAATTGGTCGAGATTAATTAGTGTCCGTTCACAGAGTTGACGAAAAAGGTAAATAGACACAAAAGA